>CAUYQG010050172.1:0-92567 GCA_963574415.1 Tarsius wallacei | reverse complement strand
CCTTCCAAGTAGCTGGAACTACAGGCGCACGCTACCACGCCCGGCTAGTTTTTGATTTATTGTAGAGATGAGGTCTTGCTTGCCCAGGCGGGTCTCGAACCCGCGGGCTCAGGCAATCCACTCACCTCAGCCTCCCAAGGCGCGGGATTACAGGCTGAGCCACCGAGCCCAGCTTGTTTATTTATCTTTTATCTCACAACCTTGTTGAACTTGTTAATTAATTCTAATAGTTTTTTTTGTTTGTTTTCGTGTATGTGTAGATTCCTTGAGATTTTCTATATTTAGATCATATGAGAAGAGAGAGTTTTACTTCTTCCTTTCTAATCTAGATTTATTTTTTTTCTTTTTCTTACATTAGTTTTCTAACTAAAATCTCCAGTACAATACTGAATAGGAATGGGGAGAGAAACATTTTACTCTTGATTTCAGAGAAAATGTATTCAATCTTTCACTATTACATGTGATGATAGCTGTGTATTTTTTGTAGGTATCCTTTGTCAGGTTGAGAAAGTTTTCTTTCATTAGTTTGATTAGTAATTTTATCTTAAAAGAGTGCTAAATATTATTAAGTGCTTTTTCAGTATCTACTGAGATAATCACGTGGTTTTTGTCCTTTATTATATTAATACAGAATATTACATTGATCGATTTTTGGATGTTAAATCAACTCTGTATTCCTAGGATTTGGTCGTGGTGCATAATCCTTTTCATGTGTTGCTGGATTCAGTTTGCTAGTATCTTGCTGAGGACTTTTTGCATTTATAAGAGATATTAGTCTGTAGTTTTCTTGTGATGTCTTTGTCTGGTTTTGATATCAGTAATAGCGACCTTGTAGAATGAATTGGGAATTGTTCCCTCCTCTTCTACTTTTTGGAAGAGTCTGTGAAGGATTGCTTGTTAATCTTTAAATGTTCTTATTTTGATTTTTTATGGATTTCTTTGTAGTTTGCCCTTTGCTTTTATCAAATTGCAAATGAGGCTTGTAAATGGGAGCAAGAAGGTGGTTTTTATGCTGATTGGTCCCTCCCGGCCAATTTTACTAAAGTGAAAGTACAGAATTCTAAGTAAAACTGTTTTCTTTATTTTGCCTCACTCTATTAAACGATGATGGATTCCCCACCACTGAAAGACATGCCTAACTGCTGAAACAAATTTAAAGATTTTCGTATCTTGAATTCACAACCATAGTTAAAAGATGCCTTTTAGTGCCATTTCCCCTAGTTGAGCTCGGCTCACTATCCTTATTTTAAGAAATTGTACATGTAGCTTATTAGTTCGAATTGCCTAGAAATTTTATTTAAAAGAGCCTGTTAGAAATGTTGTACTGACCTTCTCTTGAGTAAGAGAGTCTGAGAACAAAGAGAGTTTGTTGAATCCCAGACATCACGTAAGGTAATATGAATAATAAATATTTAGATTGTCTTTCTACGTGTTGCAAGGTAATGTCTGGTCATTAGTCACACTACTAACTTGGTGGGAAAAATTAGCATTAAAGAAATAACAACAGCTAATGTTTACTAAGTAATTACTTTGTACCAAACACTGTCTTAAATTCTTTATACATACTATCTCTTTTATTTTTCATAGCAATATTATGAGGTCAATACTTGTACTTTTCTTCACTTTACAGATGAGGGAACTTAGAAACAGAGAGGTAATCTAAGTTTGTGGTGTCATGCAGGTACAGAATGTTGGAGCCAACATTTGACTTAAGTTATGTGACTCCAGAGCCTGAACCAGAAGGTAGAGGGGATTACATGCACTCCAGAGCAGGGATTCAAATTCTGAATCTCTGTATTCAAGTTCTGGACTTATAAATCATTTGTCTCTCTTGATGAATAATAAAATTTGCAGTCAACATTTACAAAATGTCCATAGAGGGTATATTTAGATGGCACTAATGACTTGAGATTAAGACAGTCTCTATAGGAAGAACTTAATAGGCAAGCTAATAAAATAAATGTTTAACATTTATTGAGTGATTCCTATATATCTATGATTCCTATATTTACTCATTTAAATTAATTAAATGTGGAAAATAACTCTATAAAATAGGTACTATTATCATCACCTTCATTTATAAATGAAGTCCCTGAAGCAAAGATGTGGGTAACTTGCCCAGGGTCAATTAGCATAAGTGGCATAGCCCAGATTTGAACCTACAATGCCTGTGTTCTTAACTATCTTGCTATGCAATTTCTGTAAGTAAATAGTTACCAGAAATATGACAACAATACAGTCATACCAAGAATGCAGTTATAGAGAAGGCTGGGTCATTGCGTCTGTGCATGTGGAGATTGGAGTCACTTTTGTAGGAGAAAAGCACCAAGCTATTATCTGTAGTAGACAAACGTGTTGTGGGTGAAAGGAGGAAGAATGTCGTTCTGTAATTTGAGACCACCTGAAACAAATGTGGAAATATGAAAAGAAAAACTAATTTTGAAAAGGGAGGTTTTTAGCTTATACTTTAACTGACAATAGGTTGGTAGATTTTCACATGCACTCAGAAGCTGTGACCATATATCCTGAGAGCACTGTGGTCTGGGAGGCTTTGGAGCTATACCTCAGGGGTGAAAAAGGACAGTTTAAAAGAGCCAATTTAGAAAATGACTTCAATAAACTTCATTAGCAGATACAAAGGTTGAATCAATGGCAGATTAATAAAAACTCCAATTATATGTGTTTTTAGTCATCTAAGAAGCATCTGGAAATTAGCAGGAAAAATCTGACCAGTTGGGATAGTCTTTCTCTTTTAGTACCAAAATTATAAAAGTTTTTGTTTGTTTGTGGCAGTAAAATCAAGGACCTTGGTTTATTCAGCAACTTCTCTTCGTGGGAACACAAATATTTCCTCAGACATTGTTTGACAGTTTTCCTGTATAGTGTTCTACCACCTGCATGGAGTTATATATTTGGACTTCTGTGTTTGGTTGGGAAGAGAAAAGGCTTAGTAGTAGTTTTCTTATAGACCATATGAATCTTTCATATGGACTGCAGCCTTGACAGACTTCAGTGCTTCATCGTCTTCTTGTATAGATGTGTTCACCTTTTTGTCACAAAGGCTCTGTTAAAGTCCTTCAGAGTTTGTGTCAATTTGCTACTTTCAAGGATCATCCAAATCATCAGACAAATTACATATGTCTTCAATGAGATGATTTTGAAGTTGAAGCCTCTTAGTTATTTTTACTAAAAATAAAAATTACATTCATATCAAAAGCAAATAAACCAGTACTGCCCACCTTCCCCATTCCCCACATGCAAACAAAGACTGGTAAAAAGTTAATATACAGGGACTTTAAAAAAATACTTTTTGGTCTATTTCTGCTTTCATTGTAACCTGATGGATCTTTTCTCAAGTCCTCACACAGGTATTCAGGAATACCAGGATGCTGTGCCCAAGATCCCAACGGCCTGTATCACAGTGGAAGATGCAGAAATGCTGTCAAGAATGGCTTCTTGGGGGATCAGAATTGTCATTCAGCTGAAGATGGGGGCAAAGACCTATCCAGATACGGACTCCTTCAACACTGTAGCAGAGATCACTGGGAGCAAGTTTCCAGAACAGGTGAGTGAAGGAGAGGAATGCCTTGTCTAGAATAGGGTGTTGTGGTGAAGTTCGAGCTTTTAGATAGTTTGGTAAAGAGAGAACATGAGACTGCAGAGATGGTTCTCACAGACTCCTTGAAGAAAGAAGCTATGTATATGTATGTATGTGTGTGTGTGTGTGTGTGTGTGTGTGTGTGTGTGTGTATACATTTTTTTTTCACATCAAAAGTTGTACTACCTTGACAGAAGAAAGGCAGGACTAGTTAGAGGGAAGAATGAGACCCGTGGTGTGGAAATTCAACCTCTGAACAGTTGAGAATAGTGTTTTGTACATGTGTATTTGCACATATCTGTACATATGTGCCTGGCATTTGAGATCAAATCAATAGCTAATACTTATTGTGTGAATTATTGTATTTAATCTTTCAAAGCTCAGTGAAGTGGGATCTATTTTTTTCATTTTATAGGTGAGGAAGCTAAGCTAGAGGGAAACTCACTTTGCCCAAGGTACACACTAGTAAGTGACTCAAGCCCAGGACCTTTAAACCACAGTGTATGTGCAATTTTCAGAGTCAGTGTGTGCATGCATGTGTGTTTTTGTTGTTGTTGCTGTTTTTATATTTTATTTTAAAGATGTGGGGTACAATTCAGGTATACAAGTGGAGATCGTACAAGTAAAGTTTGGGCAGTGTGTGTGTTTTAATGGTTTGGAGGCAGATCCAATCTCTATACTAGCTTAATGTTAAATAACTTGGACAAGTTACTTATTTTCTGAGCCTTACAGAACGTGTCTGCAAAGAGAGGGATGGTATGTGTAACTAACAAACATTGGGAGAACTAGGTTAGATAATGCATGTCAAATAGCCTAGTACAGTGTTTGGTACATTGCAGGTGCTCATTGAAATTGTGAGTTTTCTTGTATTGCATCAAGTGAGGAAAAAACAGTTTTTATAAGGTTTCTGGTACAAATCTCCCTTATTAATAGTTATTGACTTTCTAAAACTGGAACTTGAAAATAAAGTTGTAAAGAAATTTCAGACTTTTGTTTGACAGCATCAATGGAATGAAGGAAAAAGTGAATGGTAGTAGGTTGGTGATGGAGATATAAGCCTTCTGCAGCGTGAGTGTGAGTTACTTGGCTCCTTAGTCTGTAGCAACCAAGGAGTGTCAGAGTCTGAAGCTGAAGCATTTAGGCAGAGGATTTCTTAAGAGCCAGAGGGCTGAGTAAAGCTGGCTCTGACAGCATCCTGAATGCCATTAACGTCCTCTGGTTGGGAAGGCCTGGGCCTATTCCTCAGCTCAGCCTGATTGTTATTTTCATTTTTAAAAAATCAGCTGTATTGAGTTATAATTTACATAGAGTAAATCTACCAAATTTAAGTGCATCACTCAATGAATTTTGAAAATGTATAGTGTATGTAATCACTATCACAATTATAACGTAGACTACCTCCACCACTCCTAAGGTTTCCTTGTGTCCCTTTGCAGTCCAGTTCATTTCCAACCCCCTGGCAGCCACTAATCTCCTTTCTAGAACTATAGTTTTATCTTTTCTAGAATTTCATATAGAAGTAGAATCACAATGCTCTGCAGTCATTCGTGTCTAGCTTCTTTGACTCAGCATAATGATGTTTAGATTTATCTGTTTTGTTGATTCATTTCTTCCTTTATATTGCTAAGTAATATTTCATTGTTTGTTTATACCACAATTTATTTATTTATTCAGCAGTTGATGGACATGTGGGTGGTATCTAGTTTTTGACTATTATGTATGAGATATCTGTGAACATTTTTGTACTAGTCTTTCTGTGGACTTATGTTTTCATGTCTCTTGAATAAATACCTGGGAGTGGAATTGCTGGGTCTTCCTGAATTTTGAGCATCCTGGTCTCTGTCAAGATGCTTCTCTCATCTATTCTGTGGGAGTAGCATGTTCTCCAGGAAGGTAGATGAACAATTTTAGAGAGAGCTCAGGAATTGGGCTTAAACTTTTACCTCTGCCATAGTGTTGCCTAGCATTCCAAGAGTTGATCATAAATGCCTCATTACCAAGATACAAAAGGTAGAAGATTTACAAAAGTTCTCCCACAAAGAAGTCACAGCATTACTTCCACAGAAGGAATATAAATAAGCACAGTAAAGTCAAGTTTGTGGCTGTGTTTGGGGGAGAATCTGCCTTATAGCTGGCCTGGAACCACAGGGGACATACAGACTGTGACAGCAAATGAAAGCATGTATTCCCTCTTTCAAGTGTTAGGTTGGTTAATGAACCTGAGTAATCACTGTCCATCTTATTCTCGATAAATGTCACCTCTTCCATAAAGCCTCCTCTGGTAATTCTCCGCTCATCCAAACACATTATTCCACTGTTATGGTGTCACCTGCCATCCGAGCTTGCGAATGGTCTTTTTAAACGACCCATGCTCCCCCCCCCCCCCCCCCCCCGTGCCAATGGCTATCCTAGGATCTGGCATGCAATAGCTTGTCAACACATATTTTGTTTTTGTAAATGAAGAGAGTAAGCAAAGAGAAAAATGGTTGGAGCATTTTGTTAATCTTGATCCTCTTTAAACTTAGAAGTTTTCCTGCCATTTTAGAACACTGATTGTCCATCAGCATATTTGACCTCACCTCTCAATGTAACTCGGCATGTCCAAATCTGAACACATTAACTCTCTCATATTTGATGTTTTGCCTTAGTTTCTTGTGTCATTTAAATGAACCACACATACCTGTTAACAGAATTACAAAACTTCAAACTATTTTTCATTCTCTCCTCTTTACTGCTGTCCTACAGTTAGGTATTGCATCTTATTCATTCTACATCAGCATATTAAAAAAAAATCCTGTTCCCACCTTGCCTTTACTGCTATTGCTGTCTGAATTCAGGCCCTCACTATTTCCCTCCTCATTTTTTTTCTTCTGGTCTCTCTTGTGCCCCTTCTGTTCTTTGCAATGAAGCTAAAGGTGTCTTTTAAAACATGGATCTCAACATGGTATTCCCCTTCCCTGTTTTCGATAAGACTAATGTTGTGATGAAGATAAATGCTAGAGTGAGTGATTAGAGGTGAGCAGAAGATAGAGGGAAAAAAAGACAAAGAAGGAGGGGAGCCTAGAAGGTAAGATAGGAAGCAGTTATAGTAAGAGGACATTATATGGTACCATTCACAAATGAACAGAAAATGAGAATGAAGAAAGGGGGGAAGGAAATGCATGATGGAGATTCCAGGTCAACTAAAAACTGTTCTTTCATAGGCCAGTGAGAGAGTTTAGCTCTCTTAAATTCTGGTAAACTTTCCTAAACTCATTTAACTTTCTTTATTATCTGTAGTGCTTACAGTAACATAAATGTTGGTTTTGATAGTTTAGATTGACTAACTATGACTAACAAATCCTTGATACTTTGTTCCATAGCATACTAAAGAATAGTGGTGCTAAATAACTGAGCAAATTAGTTGCAGTGGAAATTCTCTCTAAAAATGAAAAGGGTAAGTTGAAATTATCATAATTCTGCCTGAAGATCAAACATCTTGAGTGATTTGAGGGCAGGAAGAGGTGAGGAAGGTGGGTTGTCTTAGTCTGTTTTATGCTGTTATAGTAGAATACCACCGACTGTGGTAATTTATAATGAACAGAAACTGACTTATGGTTCTGGAGGCGGGGAAGTCCAAGAGCATGGCACCAGCATCTGGCAAGGGCCTTCTTGTCACATCATCCTGGGGCAGAAAGTGGAAGGACAAGAGAGGACAAGAGCAAGAGAATAAGAGTGGACTGAGCTCCTTTTTTAAAAATAAACCTACTCTTGAGATAATCAATGCACTCCTGTGATAATGACATTAATTGATTAATGAGGGCAGAACCCTCCTGATCTAATTATATCTTATTAGGCCCCACATCCCAGCACTGTCACATTGAGGATTAATTTTCTAACACATGAGCTCTTCAGTGACACATGCAAACAATAGCATGGGCTAACAAAGGGGCAGTGGTTGATAGATAATTTTCACTGATAACACAGGCCCTTACATCTTATTAAGCATGCATAGAACCTTAAAAGTAAAGCAGTTGCAGTTAGCATGTAAGAATCCTCCTATTTTGTCCCAACAACCATGAACAAGATGTGGTGAATTTTAACTCTAGAAAAGTATGTATGTGATCGATAAAGTATTAACACATTTCAAAACTCTATTGCATATAATCCTGTCATAAGCCTGGACAGGTTTTCAAAAGATGCCAGTAATGCAAATACCTTATTGAATTTCAATTTATGAAAATAGCAGGGTATTATAAACATAAATTCTATCTTCATTATAAAGAACGTATGGTGGCACGTTTGGCTTCTCCAAGCCCAGAATTCTCTCTCCACTTTGACCTCCTCAGAAACTGTGCTCCTCTTTGATTTGGGCATGTTGTACAGGATCTAGCAGATCTTGGACACTTTGAGGGTGTACACTTCATTGAAGGAAAGCCATTTTCTGTAATCTCTGACATTAGACCTCTGAACTTCTTTCCACAGACCACTTTATCCCTGGGAAGCCATGGTATCTTTGAGGCCCATCCATTGGTTGAAAATGAGTCTGAGAGAGTGAGAATAAAAGCTTTTTTATTTTTGAGCTGATCTTTTGTGGTACTAAAATAGCAATATTATTTCTACCCCTATTCATTAAGGAACTATTTTGCATTTGAAAATTCAAAGGAAACTCGTTGCCATTCATGAATAGGTTTTTGGTTTTTTTAAAATTGAATCTATAGAGGTTATCCTAACACTTAAGATAGTCTTAGATAGAGGCACAAGCAGAGATTAGGGATTCTGGAGATTCAAGATCCTAGAGATTTACTTTGTGCCTTTCAGATGAGGAAATGAACCCAGGAGTTACTTGTCCAAGGGAGTACAACAAATGTGTGATAAGAACATCTGGAACATGTCTCTAGACTTTCTGACTCCCATTTCTTTATACCCCTAAGAAGTTCCATTATGCCTGGGCATACTTCTGCTGGATAGTGTCTAAATCTGATGGATATAGGTTGACTGAGGATACAGGCAGTGCCATCCTTATCAAGTCATCTCATAGGAGAAATTGTGCCTTTCTCATGCTTTTTCTCTTGACATCTCTTTTCTAGGCACAAAGAGCTCTTATGTATACTGTCTCTTGTCTCAGAGTTTCATTAGAACACTCACGAAGAGATTTCATTTGGAAAATTTATTTGGGCTTGGCCTATTCCTTCTTTGTACCCCCCACTGCCCTCCCCCCAACCCCACATACATACACCAAGTCCTCCTTGGGTCAATTCCTCTTTAGCTCCTTGTCACTTTGAAAGAGGATCTGATGAATGTATCACTTCTAGGATGTTATGACTCTTTATGATGCCCTGTTCCTCTGGGCCCCTGTTCATACCCCTTCACCCACACCAATGAGGTAATCAGGTCCATCTTTAGCAGAGGACAACAGACGAAGCCAAAATGAATCTACTACCAGTAACATTTTTTAAAAAAGATAGACTCACAAGCAGTGGCAAAAATAGTGCAGAAAGTCCAGGTACATGCCTTGATCAGATTAAAATGCTCAATGGTAGTATCTTGCATAACTATTGTACATTAACCTAATGAGGAAAGTGGTGAGAGGATACTCCTGCTTTCTTGTAAACAGGGGCCGCCTCGTGAGCATCCTCTGTGTAGTGCCCAGTGCAGGCTGAGCCCTGCTCTGACACTATCTCAATTAGTCTTTTTCCAGTCTTAATTTATGATGCTTTCATGATTTTCCACAAACAAACAAATGAACAAATAAACACAGAAGGAAAGCTGCTGAAACTGACCTTACCGGGGGGAAATAATCCTTACACTCTCTAGATTCTCTAATGTTGACTCTTGGGGCTGGCCCATTTCTTTTGATCCTCAGCAATTTCCTAGGTCTTATTCTGAGGTTTGCTCAGTAAATACAATATTTTAAAAATGTTAATATATTCAAGAATCCTTCTGAGGAGATTGTATGGAAAGAAAAGTGTTTTGGATTTTTGACGGGGGGTGGGTTGATAATACTCAAAACCTTTTGATAAGGCCTTGATGCAGGAAATTTTTTTTTTAATACATGCTTTTTTCCTACAGAGGTTATTTTCATGGATTCAAAGAACAAAATCAGTTTTATATGTCAGCATTATTTTAAATACAATGCAGCACTGTGAAGGCTGGTGGGAACCGTTGCAATGAAAACTCTAGTGTGTTAACTGAACACTTCACTTTTTTTTTTTTTTAATGTGGGGCAGGGTTTGCAACATCATCACTATCAATTCTTTGGGCCAGGTAATTCTTTGTTGTGGGGGGCTGTCCTGTGCATTGTTGAACTTTTAGCAGCAGCCTTGGCCTCTAACCACTGGTATCACTCTCTACTCCCACCACCACACCCACCTTCCACAGTTTTGATCATCATAAATGTCTCCAGACATTGCCAAATGTTCCCTGAGGACAAAAGTCATCCCACATTGAGAACCACTGATATGGAGTAATGGAAAGAAAACTGGATAGGTACTGTGAGGCTTTGATTTCTGCCTCAAATAAGCTGAATAACCTTATGTCACTTAATTCTTCATCTGTAGAAGGAAAAACTTGGTCCAGAAAAGCTTGAAGCTCATCGACAGTCCTAAAATTCTATTATTTAAAAAAATATGCCTGGGGATGAAATTTATCATCAGATTATTGGTAAACGGTATACTATTTGTGTACTGTTATATGCAGCAAGACAGCAAAACACAGCGGGGGTCCTTTCTAAAGTTTGTGTTCTCCTGGGTGCGGGGACTCATGTCTGTAATCCTAGAACTTTGGAAGGCCAAGGCAAGAGGATTACTTGAGTCCAGGAGTTTGAGACCAGCCTAGGCAACACAGCAAGACTTTGTCTCTGTAAAAAATTAAAAATATTAGGCATGGTGGCACACACCTATAGTCCCAACTATTCCAGAGTCTGAGGCAGAAGGATTGCCTAAGCCCAGGTTGTTTAAGGCTGTGGTTAGCCATGATCCTGCAACTGCACTCCAGCCTGGGCGATGAATTGAGACCCTGACTCAGAAAATAAATAAATAAAATAAAAATAAAGCTGATACTGGAACAGAGCATCATTCACAGAGTAAGGCTGTTACTGTTCTGTTTGTTTTGTTTTTTAAAATTCTGTAAAATTAAATACAGTTGGGAACTCTCCTGTTCAAAATGTTAAACAGGTTTCTTTTTTTTTGGTGCTACTTCTTAAGCCTTTAATGTACTGCTGTGCACTGGGAATATTGAAAAGGTAGCTTTGCAGTATACCACAAACTTTTGATCATGAAGCATTTTTTTCACAGAGTATCTTAACATAAAACACACTTTGAGAAGCACTAGGATAGAGGCATGAGTTCACTGGGTAGGTTATGTTTTGGTGTTTTTTAAAATTATATTCTTTTCTTTTTTCAATTGCTCATTCATTAATTCAGCATACATTTATTGAGTACCTGGCATGTGTCAGGTGCTAGGATTATAGCAATAGCATTGGGTGAGCAGCATGCTCTGTGCATGGCCTGTAGAATTCACGTCATGTTGCTTATATTTTGTTGGCAGCCTATTTTGCGGTTCTGGATATAAATAGTAACCTTCTTGGAGAGGAGAGAGTTTAGTTTATGCAAATGCAAGTTGTTGGGAAATAGGAGGGGCTCAACTAGGAGGACCAGACACAGTGGGCCTGACATGCCACGGGAGTCACTGTAGGGTTTTAGCAGTGGATTTGCATTATAGTTCATCCTGGCCACTGCATACATACATTTGAATAGGCAATGACTGAAATTCAGCCAGGAGATAATAGGACTTGAACCAAGACAGTTGAAATAGTGCTGGAAAAGAGGAGAAGGATTCAGAAAATGTTTAGCCAGGAGTTGTTAAAGTTTAGATATAGGGGAGCCAAAGAGAGGGAAGTGCCATTTGGGTTACTAGGAGAATTCATCCATGAATTCTACAATAATTTACTAAATTTCTGCTATTTGCTCTGTGTGTCACATTGC
The DNA here is from genome assembly GCA_963574415.1 of Tarsius wallacei. Lineage (NCBI taxonomy): Eukaryota > Metazoa > Chordata > Mammalia > Primates > Tarsiidae > Tarsius > Tarsius wallacei. Next base: position 81,005 of record CAUYQG010050172.1, on the reverse strand, counting down.
CCTCATAGCACTTGGGGTTGTATGGTAAGATGAACAATTAAATAACTAATGGCAGTAGAAGATGGTAAATGCCATTATATGGCAGTTACCTAGTTCTGTGAGGGCCCATTTCAGGGGCAACTCTCCTGGTCCAGGTGCCCAAGGGAGGCTTTCTGGAGAGAGTCAGTTTATTCCACTGATTAGGAAACTAACTCTGTGCTAAAGATTATAGGAATGGATTTGGGAGTGGTATATTCCAAGTCGAGAAAGTAGTATATATGAAAGCCCAAAGAGTAGTGTTATTCTCTTTTTAAGAAGTGTGATGTGATTTTCTATCATTTCTGAGTCATTTGATAATGCACCCTATTTTCATGGAGTTGTCCTGTAAAATAACCTAAAGACAAAGATGAGTCCTATTTCATGTATATGTGTTTTAAAAAATAAACTACTGAAAAGCACAGCAATCCCTCTGCAAACTGCTTTAAGGTTGATGCTGTCAAGACCCTTGCAGAAAGAATAAACAAAACCTGGTTGACCTGGTGGATAAACTTATTCCATACATAATTGAATAGGTAGAGACTGTGCAGCAAACACAGTTTTGCTTTTCATCTGAATATGTAGTCTGATGATTTGTAAAACCTTCTTAGTGGGTATAGCAGGTTATTCTGCCTGGGTGGTAGCCTTTTTACTAACTTAAGCAGCTGTTTAAACTTTCATAAGCAAAGTAATTATTAAATCTTTCATGAACATATTAGTTGGAACATTTGTTCACATTTTAACCTTGAGTTGGAAAGTTTTGGGGGGTGGAGTTAGAGTTTTAAGCTAGCAAATTCATTCTTTTTTTTCTTTCTTATTATAAACTTTTTATGGCTTAGAACCAGCCAATCTAAATCATGGAAGAAAAAATACATGTGTGGCAAGCATGAGACATTTCACTGTTTATTTTTTAAATTTTTGAAATGTGCTCATAGTTGTACATGCCTCTGGGCTCATAAAGACAGCAGATGGAAATAGCTCAAGCCAGACAGACTGTTTTAGATAGATAGCCACCCAGGTAGGCAAGGCAAACTTTGGAGATTACTCTTTCCTGGACTCAAGTCATCTTAGTGTGCCAAAATGGAACTTGCAAGCAAGAGGAGGTATTCTTTCATGGGTCTGAATGCCTTGCATTTATTAATGATGAAGTCATTTAATAATGATCACAATCATAAGATGAAGAGTAATATACATTTATAGAGTATTTACTATGTGACAGATAGTATTCTAGATGTTGCTCATACATTATCTTCTCTCATCTTCTTACAACCTTGTCAAATAAGCAATGTTGGTATCCTCATATAATAGATGTACTGAGGCTTAAAGAGATCCCAAAGTTTGCAAAGTTTCTGAGTGACAGAGCTGGGATTTAAACTCAGATCTGTCCTATCCCAGAAACTGTACGCTTAACAATTAATTGTCCAGTACTTCTTAGTCCCTTTCTAGTCTAGTTTGTGAAGGGCCACACCTAAATAGTTTCTCCTTATTTTATCCCAAATGATAAGAAAACCAGGACAACCATCAACATCCATAGCAAAAAATGCCTGTTGAACATCTACCGTGTGCAGGATGCTATGTTACAAGCTTGGGAAATATTCTAGGGCAGAGAAGAAAGAAGATAAAAGGGTGATCCTTGTTGGTACATGAAGAAGGCATTAAGTTCTGGAATTCAGACTCTACAGCGCTAATGCAGGTCTTTCAGCGCTACACCCTGCCTGACCCAGTACTCATGTATATGTATGGTACGGCCCAGTACTCATGTATGTGTATGGTACTTTGTAGCTTGTAATGTGCCCTCACCTATATTGTCCTGTGTAATCATCATAGTAGGGCTGATTATTACAACTACTGCTTTAAAGATGAAGCTGAGATTCAGAGGGGTTAAATAACTTGACTAAAGTCAGCCACAAGCCTCATAAGTGGAAGATGAGACTCAAAATGTGATTCCTCCATAACTTGCTATAGTCACTGCCCAACCCCCTGCAATGCTATGTAGCAGTAGTCCCCAATCTTTTTGGCATCAAGAACTGGTTCCATAGAAGACAATTTTCCCATGGACCAGGGTGGCGGGGGGATGGTTTTGGGATGATTCAAGCCCATAACATTTATTGTGTACTTTACTTCTATTATTATTATTACATTGTAATATATAACGAAATAACTATACTACTCACCATAAAAAAAAACAAAGCATGGACAGAAATGGTAAATAAAATAATGGGCAGACCATGTGTGAACTAAAATAAGTGTCAGATTCTAACTTCAAGCCTGCTACCAGATGCAGCTGTACAATTGAAGTACATCAACTTACTTGCCACTCGCTGATAGGGTTTTGGTATGAGTTTGCAGGCAACTGATTTATTGTGGTCTCTGTGCAGTCAAACCTCACTGCTAATGTTAATCCGTATTTGTAACTGCTCCCCAGTGCTAGCATCACTGCCTCAGCTCCCCCACAGTTCATCAGGCATTAGATTCTCATAAGGAGTATGCAACCTAGATCCCTTGCATGCACAGTTCACAAGAGGGTTCAGGCACCTATGAGAATCTAATGCCACCACTGATCTGACAGAAAATGAAGCTGTAATGCAACTGATGGGGAGTGGCTATAAATAGATGAAGTTTCACTTGCTTGCCCACTGCTTATCTCCTGGTATGTGGTTGGGTTCCTAGCAGGCCATGGACTGGTACTGGTCTGTGGCCCAGTGGTTGAGGGCCTCTATTATGTAGCATAAAATAAATGCACTAAGGATGCTTTGAAACACACACAATGAAGACTTTTAAATAAATAATTACAATATGAGAGACCCCTCCCCCCAAAAAACTTGGAATTATTTTTTTGCAGGGTGGACCCTTATAGTGCAGGCTTCCCCCTCTAGGTAAGTGTTCTAGGAACCCAGCAGCTTCAGTATACCAGTTAGCGTTGTTGTGACAGTCTGTGTTTAGCTTCAGTGAATTTTTTTGGAGATTCTTTCAACATAATTGCCCATTTCATGATTTATTTACCAGCCCACACTATGCTGAATGTTCAGCAGTTTTTGAGCAAAAATGGCATGACCCCTGTGCCCTAACCTCCCTGTTTACCTGATCTCACCTGGAGCGACTTTTTTTTGTTTCCCTGGATGAAAAAAAGTCTTCAAAGGGAAGCATTTTGCCCATGTGGAAGAGGTGAAACAAAAAACAATACAAGCACTAAAAGGCATCACAATTGATAAGTTCAAAAACGGTTCTGAGCAGTGGAAAAAAGTATCTCGATAGGTATATTGCATCAAACAGAGAGTACTTTGAAGATGACTGAAGTTTAAACATGTAAATAAATGTACAATATTTTATGAATAAATTCTTTTTGGGGAGGTTCGCCCCTCATATAATGATATGATGAGAGCAATTTTATTGTTTTAAATATATATCCATAAATTTTTAACCTCCATTTGAAAGATGGAGCTGAATTCCCTTTCCCTGTGTGTGGGCTGTACGTGTGAGTTACTTCAAGTGAATAGAATGTAGCCGAAGTGCTGGGGTGTGGCAGCCAAGATTAGAACATGAACAACAGTATGGCTTCCTCCTTGTCCTTTCTCATGGATCACATGCTGTAGGAGAAGCCAGCCGCCGTATTGGGAGGATATTCAAGCAGCCCTGTGGAGAGTGATTCTTCTGTGACTAGCTAACTATAACTATACCACATGTTTCCATATGGTAAGGAACTCTGAGGTCTTCTGCTACCAACCAGTACACACTAGCCAACAAGTAAATCCAACAGATCCAGTCTAGCCTTCAGATGATTTCAGCCCTGGTCAATATCTTGACCCCACCTTTATCAGAGACTCTGAGCCAAAACCACCCAGCTAAGCTATTCCCAGATTCTTAACCACAAAACTGTGAGATAAAGACTGCTGGCTGTTTTTCTTTCTGAGAAACTTGCCCATGGCAGGTCTCTCTGCTATGAATCTTCCTTTTTCTTTCTCTTCTTCTCACTAATGAACTCTGTTTAAAAAAAAAAAAGACTGCTTAATGTTTTAAGCCACTAAGTTTTGGGGCAAATGCATATAGAAATCAAGGAGTACAAGACAGCCCAGAATAACTGTGTCTGGGCTGTCACAAAAGATGGGTACTAAAAGGGAAAGATGGAAAAAAAAAGAGTAGAAGCTTAATAGGTAGACAAGGAATTTATTGGTGAGTGTCCTTGACAAAGAGAAGCACGTGTGCAAAAAAGCATGGAGTGTACTACAAGACGGCACATTTACAAAACTGCACAACACAGGTCAAGACAAAATCATAGAAAGCAGAGAATTTGGAGGGTGGGACTCTCACTAAGGATTTATTATATCTTAATGTAACAACTAGTAGTTTTAAGTTTGACTTTGAGTCTTCAATAAAGTAAGTTCCATATAGACTGTTTGAAAAGATAGGAAAACAAAACATTGTTTGAAATGTTTACTTCAAAATTTAAAACAAAAAAATATCGTATAAATTTTTAGCTAGAGTTTAGGCTACCCAGAATTGCCACCTCCCTGTACTACTACTTTACTAGACTGTCTGGTTCCATGTTTTGAAAACTGTAGCTTAAATGTAGAGCCAAGAAGTTTCTAATGAAGAACACCTGGGTTTTCCACAGGTTTTCGCTGCACCAGTTCTGCTACAACAATCAGGTAGAAATTAACATTTTATAACCAATTATGTGTTTTGCTTGGCATCATGCTAACCAACTGAATTTTTTAAGATGAGGATTGCCCAAATTTACTTATTATTCTATACCATACCTCATTCATTGACTGGCTATTTATTGAGTGCTATTCATGTGTCACCCACTGTGATAGGCTCATAAAACAAACCTTTATGATTGCAAAAATCTCTTTGCATCCCATTTTCAGCTCTTACTGTTTTCTAGAGCAAATAGCAGTTTCTGGTTAAAAGAAAAGACTATGCTTATTGTTTAAGTTAGGTTTTTAATATAAGATTAATACCTACTCATTCGAAAAATAGAGACAAATGAAAATAATTTTTACTTGAAGATGCATTAACTCAAGGACAGTTGTTAGTATCTTGTTGCAATGATGTCATATCTAAATATATAGTTAGAGAGTTTTGAATTTGTCTTTTGAACTGTCTATGGGATTTGTGATAATTGGATAATGTTAAATAATAACCAATGGGAAGCTTGAGAAGAAGTTAACATGGCTTCTCTTCCTGTCAAGAGAATTGCCTTTGTAAAGTTCTGACATGATCACTGTGGCCATGTGCCCAATGTGCTGTCATAGCTATATTATTAGTTAAATTAAGCATGAATGATTGGATGAAGAACATTATTACTCTGTGCACATTCTTGATTCTTAATTTAAGGTTAAACTAACTTAATTTAATGTCATGTGAATTTTTAGCAGCAATTATGGGCAGTTAATGCATGCTCTTCCTTAGTCATGCCTCATCTCTTTGCAAAATTACAATATTTCATTCCAGATTTATTCTGACCAGATTTGTAAGTAGCACTTTCTTTTCTTCTCCCTCAGTGTTTATATCAGAAGGCTTTTGAGTTTACACTGTAAACCTCCATTTGTATGTTTTCATAATAAGTCTCTAAAAAGCCAGCATGGATATGAGGGCACTAGAATAAATGAAAAACAAGGTAATGAAGCCAGTCCTTTCTTCATCCTTCGGGGGATATTGTGTGGAGAATAGAGATGTTATCTTAACATTCCTGCTTGAGACTTTTCCTCCCTCTAACTGTCTTGCATACCACCACCCAACCAGTACACTTTAAGTATGACTCTGCACAGAAGTGTGCCTCTATCAACCCTCTATTTTAAAAAGTCAATGGTCTCACACTTCCTGTTAGATAATAGTAAATATTCTTAAATCTTTCATTCAAAGCTGTGAATTTAAAAGAGTTATACTGGTTGTACTTTTTCCTGCCTATTTTCTAGAAACCCAGAAGACTCTCTGTTCCGTATGTTTGATGTCTCTGTGCTTTCCTCGTACTAACTCCCTTTTCTATATCTACCTGTTGAAATATTAGCTACTCTTTCTTTGCTCATTGCTTGTTTCAATAAATGTCATTTGCTTAATAAATTTTTACTGAGCATATCAGACACCATTCAAGGCCCTGCTCAAATGCCACCTCTCCTGAGAAGCCTCTCCTAAGCATTCAGCCTTATACAATGTTTCTCCCTTCAGGACTTTCATAGGTCTTTTTTATGCTTCCCACAAAATTTGTCACAAATTCCATACCTCATTTCTGTGCATATAGGTGCATATAACAGGCACTCAAAAATGCTTTTAGAATTAAAGGAAAAAAAAGTAAATGAATCAACAGAAGAATGAACTAATGAAAAAATAAAAGATATGCCTTCTGTACCAGAATAAGCTAATGATTAAAATGGAATGGCTAAACTAGAACAGATACTTAAGATTGTCATGGACTTCTAGTCTATAAAACACCCTCAATGTGATTTTCATATTGATCACCCCAACGAAGAAGAGTATGGATTCTCCATCTTCTGGATCCCAGATCATTGCTTTATCCCCACCATGCTCTCATATTCTACCCTATCTAAAAGTGGGAGTCAAAGGCAGGATCAGACTCTGTCATTGCTTTTCATTATAAGACACAATGTTTTAAGAACAGTGTTGAATAGGATTCTTCTTTCAGAGTACCATAACCTATTTCAGCATTCAAAAGGGTCAATATATAAGAGTGAGTGGTGAGAAAAACATAGCAGACTCGGTAATTTTGAAAGATCATTTATTTGGAACAATGAGTAAGGGCTACGGACCTTGATTCATTTCTAATAGAAGTGAGCCATGAACTCAACTTCTATGCTCTTCTTTATCTACTCATAATGTTAGATTATGTGTGGGCTTTGACAGTGACAGCCAGTTGATTCTTATTTACTAGCTGTTTCTGTACTAGCTTTATGAAAGATGAACACAGGTTGAGCATCCCTCATCTAAGAATATGAACTCTAAAATTTTTCAAAATTCAAAACTCTTTGAGTACCAACATGATGTCATGAGTGAAAAATTCCACACCCGACCTCCCATGATGGGTTGCAGTCAAAAGGCAGCAAAACTTTGTTTCACGCACAAAATTATTGAAAATATTGTATAAAATTACCTTCAGACATGTGCATTGGGTGTATATGAAACATAAATGAATATTATATTTATGCTTGGGTCCTATCCCCAAGATATCTCATTATGTGTATGCATGCAAATATTAAAAAATCTGACAAATCCGAAATCCAAACACTTCTGGTCCCCAGCATTTTTGATAAGGAATATTGAACATGTAAGATTCCAGGGTTGAATTTTGTTTTGTTTTTTTGTTTATCGGCAGTAAGTTGTTGAAGTCACAGAAGAGAGCATCTCAAAAAATTGTGCTGTTTTCAGTGGTTAGAAGTTCCCTGTACATCATACTAAAGCAGAGTAGGCATGACTCGCCTTCTGAACATGATCATTCTTTCAAAATCTGGAATTACTCGAATTCTGTTTTTAAAAATAGACTTTCTAGGACAGAGAAGGGGAAAAATTAAGGGAAACTCTAATTAAGGAATCAGGGTTTGAGAAACCCTGCTCAGGATCCCTTTCTTTGGAGATGGCCGCTCTCCCAACATTTATGCTTCTGGTGGACTGCTAACTCCCACTCCTAAGAAGTAGGATCTTGAGCAGAGACACATAGGAACAGAGGAGGTTGGGGCTGAGTCATTCAGGATGGTGCCCTTGGCAGTCAGGATCTCTGAGTCTATTTTTCTTTCTTCAAAATGGGGTTTATATGCCTCAATGAGTTTTTGAGAATTCGGTGAGATGATATCCTTGAAAGGTTTGGCAAGAGTTGTTATTTAGTGAGTGTTAGTTACCACTCTGAGTTTAGTAGTCCTGGGGACAATTTCTCACACCACCTCCCCTAGAGAAGGAAAGTGAAAAAGAGACTTTCTACTGAGGAGGCAACAAATGCAGAATCATTGAAGGTACTTGAGAAGAATATCCAACTATTCAAATGATAAATTGGCAAAAGGTAATCAGGTGATTGTGAACTGTGGAATGCTGCTACTTTGTTATGATGCGGCTGCTAAAATCCACAGTACTTCATTCTTTTAAAAAATCAATGGTAATAATTATGTCCTTTGCAGCAGCATGGATGGAACAGGAGATCATCATTCTAAGTGAACTGACTCAGAATCAGAAAACCAAACTCTGCATGTTCTCATTCATGTGCTAAATGATCACAAAGATGGAAATAATAGACACTGGAGGCACCAATAATGGGGGAAGTGGGGAGGGATTTAGGTTCAGAAATTACCTGTGGGGTACAATATTCACTCTCTGGGAAATGGGCTACCTGGAACCCAGTCCCCACAACTGCACAATATGTCTGTGTAACAAACGTGGTTATATACTCCCTGAATCTAAAATAAAGATGGATAAAAAACCAAATCAATGGTACTAAACAAACTCAAGCCTCTTGGTAGGCGGGTGGTGGGAGAAGCAAAGGGAGTAAAAAGGGTGGTAATCTATAAAGGAACTAGCCATTCAACCATCCAGCCATCCAGTGGCCAAGTCCCTCTTTTTTCTTTTTGAGTGAGAAGTTTCACTCTGCCTCCCAGGTTGGAGTGCAGTGGCACAATCACAGTTCACCTCAGCCTCCTAATTAGCGGGACTAAGGCTAATTTTCTGATTTTTTTTTTCTTTTTTTTTTTTGTAGAGTCAGTCTCACTGTGTTGCCTGGTTGGTCTCGAACTCCTGGGCTCAAGTGATCCTCCCGCCTCAGCCTCCCAAAGTGCTGGAATTATAGGCATGAGACACTGTGGCCAGTTTCAAGTCCCTCTTTTAATGAATAGAGTTTTGGGGAGGCTCCTGCATACTAATAAATGTCCCACTATGAGTGGTAAGAACTTCAAACGTAAAGCAGAGCATATTGGATTTGGTAATAAGAATATAGAGAATTATAAATGAGATGTCTAGGAGGCATCTGTGTTAAGGAGACCTAGGATCAAGACTTTGTATATTCCAGCTGATGAAAGATTGTGGGTAAAATTAGGGAGCTGAGGTAGAAAAAGAAAGGATCCTGCTGGCTAGAGAACACTGATGTAAAGTGATGGGAGCATTTTGATCAAGAGGTATCTTTTTCTTTAATATGGGGGCTTAGAGAGAGTACTAGAAATCCTATGCAGCCATGTACAAACTTAAAATGTGACTTTTTGCTATATTATTTCGAACAATATTATTTCGAACAACTTGCTATAAGTTCGAACAAATTACCAATTTATGAACAGTTGTACAAAAAGTAGGTCATTTGGAATTTGGAACGCTTTTTCACATAGACATAAAGCTGCAAGTGATTGTTTAATTCATATTCTAGCATTAGATGTACAAGAATAGGGTATGAGAGTAAGAGAAAGTAGATATGAGGCACATAGATTAATGGAGGAAGAGAGTTTCTTCTATCATCTAGGTACTTTGGACCAGTTCTTGGGGGGAAAAAAATTTTAGAAGATGTTGTCTTAGATGGTTCCTTTTCCCATTTTTTTGGTCCTCTTCTTTCAATTCCTGGCATCTTATCGCTATAAAAGAACTCTCTTATTGTAGAGCAGCCTGATGAGGTAGATGTTATTCCAATGTTATAGTTGAGAAAATGAGGCTCAAAGAGGTGTATGTAACTTGCTCTTACCCATGTAACACATAGGTGGGAAAACCAGTTTCAGAATCAAGTATGTCTGGCTTTAAAACTCATGAACTCCAACAGTTCTGGCTTGGAATGTCTGAGTTTATAGTGCCACCACTAACAAAATGAAGGAACACAGAAGTTTTGGGGTGCAGTTTGGGCAAAGGAAAGATGAGCTTAGTTTTAGGTATGTTGATTTGAACTGCCTAGGAATAGCCATTTTCTGTTTTCTGGTCACAAAAAAATTCTTGGTTTTTTGACATGTGGTAAAGATGGGCAAACATAGAGTGTTTCATTTGCTGCAGAATTAGTAGAGGATAGATAGGTGAAATAGGTAGACAGAGACATAGAAATACATGATTGATAGATAGGTAGATAGATAGAGTCACTAGTGCACTGCGTGTTGGAAAGTTGGGAAGTGTCTGCAGTCACTAGTCAGTATTTCTATTGCTTAGCAACTTTATTTCCTCATGTAGCCATGACAAATGGAACTTTCATATTTATTTTTGTGCCTAAGGGCAGATACTGCTGCTTATGAATGATGCATTAGTGACAATTTTATATGAGCATTACTCTGACTCTTGGAATTGTAGCATCTCAAAGTTGGACGGGAACTTAATATTTGGATTTGTTCTATATTCAGACTGCATTACACTTTCTGAGGTTCTGACTGACACATACTAGTCCTTTTGTATATCTTTCCCCATATGAAAGTTCTTACTACGTGAGGTTAAAAATCTTCCTCCTTTTAAGCGGATTGTTCCTAGTTTAACTCATAAAGGACAAATCCCAATATCTTATCCACATGAGGACTCGTTGCATATTTGGAAACAGCCCCCATGTTTCTCCTGAATTTTTCTTTACTGGACTGAGCCCCTTCTCCATCTTTGGTTCTTTGGGGGACATCTTCCTTCAGGGAAGGATGTGTTGGCCTAGGTTCTGAAAGAAAATGGGCTTAGCAGAGGATTCCAGTATCATCCCCTGCAGGCAGAGAGACTCTCATCCAAGGACACGCCCTTTGGTGGTGTGGTCCATATCAAGGACTGATTCAGGTGGGGGGTAAAAGTCCAGTTATTTCAGTGTGACTACTATAAAAGACCATTTAGGTTTTAGAAGTACTCATGAGGTCAGCTGAGGCCATTGTTAGTCTGCATTGCAACTTGACTTCTCCTTCTGTTCCTTCTGGAGCCCTACCCTCCCTTTCTCAAGTGTTTATCCCAAGGGCATAAGCATTCTGCCTGCCAACTCTGGTGTAGAGTTTTGCCTCCTGGGAAACCCAGTCTGTAATGTGTGACTTCCAGTCTTCTTATGAAACTTTTCCAGTTTTTTTGGACTTAGACATCTTGGTAGGGCTTCTAGAGTGGATGGATACCTAGGTATAATCTCCTGTATAATCACAATCATTTTGCTTTGAAGAATATTTTATTGATATGAATCCAATGTGTAGAGCTCATACAGTAGAGAGAGAAATTTTTCGGTAGGAATGTCTTACCTTAAGATCTCCCTCAACAGCAGAGCCTGAGACGAGGACTTACATGTGAGTAGTTTATTTTGGGAAATTATCCCTAGGAACAGTAGTGGAAGACGGGGAACAGCAAAGGCAGAAAAGGCAATCAAAGGGTTTGTTACTGAACTACTTACTACTATGGACAACTGGGTCCGCTCACACTCGGGAGCCTCTGGGAAGCCTGTAGAATTGTTTGTCAGAGGATAGAAAAGGCGAGTGTTTATTTACCACCTCCTAATCCCAGTTGGCCAAGCATTGCTCCATGCAGAGTTGATTGATTCCCTTCCACTTTGGGGTTTGTGCATGACTCAGGACATCTGAGCAGGTGCCTGTCAGTCTCCCAGAAGGCAAGTACAGAAGGCCCTGGGCAGAAAATGAGAGATGCCAGGTACAACTGAGGCAAAGTGCTGTCAGGGTGGCCCTGAGCATGAGTGGTGGCTGCAGCAGTGATGGGAGTAAAAAGTTGGATATGAGAGAGGGCACAAGAGGGAACTGATACAAGGGGTCAGCCATAGGCAGGAACATTGTGTGTCCAGGACTCTCTTTGTAAAGGACAGAGTGCACTGAACTAGATTCTCTCCTACCAAGCCAATGGAACTTTTGCCAGGCCCCTCTTAACCTAATCATAAGACGTGGAAAGACTTTCTGATGAGTTCCATTTAGTGAAGCGATGTTCTCAGTCATGAATAAACTGCTTATCTTGGCTAGCTGAACTTATAGACAGTAAAATATCACAAAGAGGAATCACAGAAACCACTACAACAAAGTCCATGTGTCCAATGTGCCTTTTGACCAATAGAGGACATTTATTCACAAGTGTTTTGACAATGGTTTTTCTACAAGTTCCTTGCATGTCTTTGATTTGGCTGTTCCATGTCCACTATGTATTGAATATCACAGAGATTTGACTCTGGTAGTGTTAAGCCACATAGTGGTTTATTGTTAAATTGAAGTGAGGAGTGAGGGACTTGGGAGATGGCTTGGAATCCAAATGAAAGACCACTTTTCATTATAAGGCAGTGTTCTTTCTAGCATCATATCCTGTGTGGGAACACACAGGTTCCTTATGTGTGAATTAGTCACTGAAATGTTAGATCACAATAATCTCTGTCATTGCACAGTCATAGTTTTTCATTGGAAGCTTTCTAATGAGCTCATCGTTGGGTGCCAAGTGGCAGAGATGTTGGCTTTCTTCAAGAGATTTGAGCAAGGTGGTCAGACAGCCAATTAGCATTTTTATTTATTTTGGGAGAGGTTTGAGTCCTGAGACCTGCATGAGATTGTCCTTGTAGTATTTGCATTGTCTAACAAAACACATCAAAGATGCCATATTTGTCACCCCAGGAATTTGGCATAATAAAACTGAGAAGACCAGGACTGAGAGGTTAGTGGCAAATGAAAGAGCTGATAAGAGTTATGCATAAGCACAGAAGAAGGAAGGTCAATGAAGGCAAAGATGGACAGGCTAGAATCAGTTCTGGAAGCTCATCTTGGAATCAGGAACCGAGTTAGAAGACTGAACAAAAAGGAAGAGTAGGGGCCCCAAGCCAGAGAGCCTAGGAACTCAGAGATCAGACCATCGAACAGACATCTAACAATAGGAAAGATTTATTATGTGTCACTTATTACATGTAAGATGCTGTTCAATGATTTTATATGTATAATAATTTAATTCTCACAGCAATCTTATGAAGTAGTTCCTATTATTATCATCCCCACTTAGTAGATGACATAACTGAGGCACAAAGGGGCCAGATAACTTGGCCAGTGTCTTAGTTAAGCCTGACTTCAAACCTAGCTAGTCGCTAGTCTATTCCCAGAACTCATGTTCTTCTGAATGTTACTTATTGCCACATACCTGTTTCTGAGGCAGAGCTTCTTACATATTATAACATTCTGTGATGAAAGGGCAGGGCTGGTTCAGCATGTGTGGGTAGGGAGAGGGGTATAACAGACACATTTTAGATGCATCCTCCCATCCGTCTGGGCCACTTGCATTTTGCACTGCACTGCCCAGGGAACCATACAGCCACTTGCCCGGAAGAGCTGGGCCCTTGCCCTTGCCTGGAATTGTGCGTCTGGGTCAGCCAGTCCCCTGCTTGGAGTTGCTGGGTCTTCCTGCCACTTTCAGATTTGGATAACATACCAAGCCATGGGATGTGGAATGTGGCCCTACAGGTATTAGAAGAAGCCATATGATATAAGCTGGAAATGCAGGAGTGTTAGCTCCTTGTGTGATGAAATTTGACCACAGGGGTGTGAGGGACAGGAAGGAAGCAGCTAAACAGAGGCCCTCATCTTCCTATGTCCAGTCATCACTAGGAGGCATGAGTTTTCCTTCTAGCTCTTCTTGTCCCTTGTGTCAAGTGGATGCATCTGTGAAGGGCCTGCTGCCCCTCTTTGTGGCTTAATGTGAAGCAACAGGCAACACAGTGATCCTTCACTTTACTTGGTGTCTTTCCTTGTCTGACTTTTCTTTCTTTCTAATCCTTGCTCCCATGGGTTTACCAAATAAAGCATTAAAGGCCAAGCTAAGAAGGTAGGCCTGGGTTAAAAAGTGGAAACAAATAAAGTAGCAGACATACTTTTAAAAAACACGTTATTGTTCAGAGACAAGAACGGACATAGATTCTTTGAAAAATGAATGAAGAATAAGATACAAGTTGATATTTTGACCCCAAAGTGAGTTTCAGCACTTAATAAGAGGTGGCCATCGTGAGCATTTATGAAGGAGGTGGAATTTTAGGAGGGTAGACCCCACCCATTAGGCTGATTGTAAGTAAGATTTGCTCACTGCTGGTCATGCTGTCTCCTCTTTCTCTTCATGTCACCAATAGCAAAAATAGCTACCATTCTCTATACTCTTAAATGTATACCTGAGACTATGCTAAGTATATTGTATTTATTCCTTTGAAGTAGGAAATTGAGTCTCAGAGAAGAGAAACATTGGTCAACCAGCTCATAAGTGCTAGAGCCAGATTTCAAGCCCAGATCTGAAGTCCATACTAAACACAGATACATTCTACTGTCTTCTGCAAAGTCCCCTATCAAAGGAAGTTATCTAAAGCAGGGAAAAGCCACATGAAGAAAAAATATGGCACGAGAGCATCTTATTCCCTTTTTTCTAATTTGCTGCAGAAGCAACTTCTAGTGGAGCCAGTTGCTGGTGTTTGGAGTGTCTTTGCCTCCCAGGAGGAAGTGCCTGGGTAGCTGACTGTTGATACATCTAAGCCAAGCATACCTTCTATTATAATAAGCAGGCCCTCCAGCTCCTTGATGAAGCTCTAATGTATTGGATTGGCATAAATCAATTCTCTAAGTCTGCCCAGCAGAACCAAACCCTGGACATGGTGACCTTACAGGACCACCAGCAGGCTTCCTGCTTGACACCTTCTTTGATAGTTGTCTTTAGGGGAGCCAACTTTGCTTTAACATTTTTACTTTGAATCTAAAGCTCTTATCTCCCAACATTCCCTTCATGGTATAACCCCAGAGTTTGTATTCATGACATGAACAGGGCTACACTTGGCAACAGATGAAGCCATGGTGCAGCCGATCCACATGGTGGGGAATACACATAGCATTTCATATTTGCCTTTGAGATGCCTCATACCACTTTTTATCCCCCTAGTAATGTTTTCATTGGTGTTTTGTTTTTGCTATTTGTTGTTGCTTAAGTGGTGGTGGCAAAAGGCCCTTGTTGAGAGTTATGAGATCTGGGACCTGATTGCAGCTCTGACTTGCCATCTGGGTGTGACTTTGATCTGTCACTTAGTCCTTTAGAGATTCAGTTTATTCACCTGCAAAACGGGAGAATTGGGTGAGATTATTCATTACTAATTCATGCTAATCATCAGAGTCACCACAGATGCTTTTCAAAAAGGGCCCACATCAGACCTCTGAACCACACTTTAGGTGGAGGGAGGAGAAAGGAGATTGTGGAGAGGAACCGATGTCCAGACTCCATGACTGCACCAAGTTCACTTATTCATTCTGACACACCACTGAAGGACAACAATATGCAGTACTGCCAGCTGCACAACTCCAGGGTGCCACATGCACCCTTGGGACTCCATGGACATGGTTTACATAGAAGAGAATCTGAACGGTTCCTCTTGGAATTGTGAGACACGGCAGCCCTGCATGAGCTGGTTTCTGTAGAGGGTCATTTCCAAACATGGATATTCTTGGATTTTATGACAGTAGAGTGAAGTGAGGTGCTTAGTAGATAGTGGCCCAGAAGCATGTGGGTTAAGGTTAAAAGCACAGTATCTGTGACCATAGAATAGGAAAGTGGATGGCTGCTTATAATCAGTTAATGCACACTACTTTGCTTAATTAGATAGCAGGAAGCTATCAGATTGTCTCCTAGCATTATGGCTGGTGCCCATCGGACAAGATGAAGAGAAGGAAAGCAGGGCATTGACAGCAGCTTGGCCCAAAAGGTGGACTTGGGTCATGGTTCCCTATACAGAGCTGAATTGAGGAAGAGAAGCAAAGCTTTCTCCCAACTAAGAAAAGCTTTTAGTTGTCAACTAATTTTGTCTACTTTGGGGTTCTTTGATTTTGTTTTTCCTCTATGTATTGTGAAGTTCCTTTTGAAAATAAATACAGCATTTTCTCAACCAAATCAAAGAAAAAAGGAATCATTTGTTTATACTTCAGCCTGCATAGAGATATTGTAGGAGATGCCAAAAGCCAGATTTTTGTTGGTAAAAGATTGGAAGAGTTGTGGGTACTTGAGCAGATAAAAGGTTAAAATCTAGGGGAAGAGATTTGGCATGCAGTTGTGATTAAATTACATTTAAAAATGATTTTTACTTTCTCAGAAGCTACTGAGATGCTGCTGAGCTGACTTGAAGTATGTCTGTTGTCTAGAGCAATACTTTGCTTAATTTTCATAAGAATCAGTTGAGGCACCGTCAAAATGCAGATTCCTGCCTTGCCCCCAGCCAATTCTGATTCGGTGGGTAAGGAGGGGGCATTGGGCTCTTCATTTTACATGAGCATCCAGGGACCATGCTTTGAGAATACTGTGCTAGACAATGAAAGGAAAGGCAGTGAACTGTCTTAAAATAGAGCCTTGTGTTCCTTAGAAATTATATCAACCCCTCTGAGCTTTAGCTTCTCCTCATGGAATATTGGTAAAGAAATCTTCCCTTACCAAAATCAGAGGTCTCAAAAAAAAATTTCAAAATTAAATAAGCTGTGTTGATAAAATAAATGATGCTAGTTAAATAGACTATTTGTCATGGGCTTTCGTAAATCCACCTCTCAACCTCAACAGTTTGCACAGGAATATGTATAAACAAGGTTCCATATAGAGAGATAGATATATAGAATCATATATATATATACAAACATATATATGTGTATATATGTTTGTGTATATATATATATATATATATATATATATATATAGAGAGAGAGAGAGAGAGAGAGAGAGAGAGAGAGAGAGAGAGAACCAATCATATATGGTTGAGATTACTTAGGAGCCTGTCTTAGTCCATTTGGGCTGTTATTACAAAACATCACCAACTAAGTCATACGCAACAGAAATTTTTTTCTCACAGTTTTGGAGGCTGGGAGTTCCAAGGTCAAGGAGGGGGCTGATTCAATGTCTGATGAAGGCCTGCTTTCTCAAAGATGGCACCTTCTCCCTGTGTCCTCATGTGGTACAAGGGGCAAGGCAACTTCTGGAGTCTCTTTTTTTTTTTTTTGAGTTGGAGTCTCACTCAGTCGCCCAGACTGGAGTGCAGTGGCCACTCCTGGCCACCACAGCCTCGACCTGCTGGGCTCCAGTGATCCTTCCGCCTCAGCCTTCCAAGTAGCTGGAAGTACAGGTGTGCGCTACCACGCCCGGCTAATTTTTTTGGTTTATTGTAGAGATGAGATCTCGCCAAGTCGCCCAGGCGGGTCTTGAACCCGCGGGCTCAGGCAATTCACTCACCTCAGCCTCCCAAAGAGCAGGATTACAGGCTGAGCCTCCGAACCTGGCCTGGAGCCTCTTTTATAAGGACATTAACTCCATTCATGAGGGCTCCACCCTCATGACCTAATCACCTCCCAAAGGCCACACCTCCTAATACCATCAGGTTGGTGAGTAGGTTTCAACATATGAATTTTCAAGGTACACAAATGTTCAGTCCATAGCAAAGCCTTTGAAAGATTTCTAGGAAGTCAAAGTGACAGGACTGCTGTCAGTGCTTATTAGAAAACAGGATCTACCAAGGTAATGTGGGAGGAGAATTTATCAAGGCAGATTCATAGAGGGAGCTCAGTTGATAAGGAAAACAAATATTTACAAAAGAATTATATTCATAATATATTTTGCATTTGTAATATATTTTGTTTTTATTTGAAGAATGTATAAATAAATGTAAAGTCTAGCTGCTGTAACAAAAAGAGCCACCAATCTAGTGACTCAAATACAAAGAAGTTTATTTGTTGATCATGTAGCAGTCCTGGAATGAGTAGTCCTTGCTGATGTGTAGCTTTGCTCCCTGTGGCTATACAGGGAAAGGTTTCTTCCATCTTACTGCCCTGCTGACACCTAGGACACTGTCATCATCTGCATTGTGGAAGCTAGCTTGTCACCTGGAAAAGGGAGAGAGAACATGGAGCATTGAAGTTCAGACAATGAAGGGGCACAAATCACTACTATTCACAAACCATTTGTGAGCTTAAAAATATCATCATGCGTAAGTGAAAGGGAGGCTGGTGAACATTTACCATAATACTATAAGAAAGGGATTGGCAGTAGCGGGATACTGCCAGGGTTGGGGGTAGAGGGAGGCAGATAAAATCAGTAAGGGTACCTGATCTCAAACCAGGCAAAGTGGGGACCAAAGGGAGGCCCAAATTTTACCTGTATGATGCCCACTTGTATATCTAACCCCGAATTGTAACCTATATCTTTAAAATAACATACATATTAAAAAGAAAGGGATGCTGGGAAATGTAGCCCAGCTGAGTAGCCATATATCCGCCTATAACTCTATTGTTACTGCTGTTAAAGAAGGGGAGCATAGAGGTGGTGACTAACTAGCAGTCTCTGCACAGGAAAGGTATGGAACTTTGAAAATGGAGCCAATCACTCCTTTTCATACCTTTACTAATTGGCCAGAGCTACTACTATGCTGTGGAGTATCAGTATTTCCTTTGATGTGCTGTTCCCAGCCTGTCTAAATGCTTATTCCTAGTATCTAGCTAAACCTGGGAGTTATTCTGGGCAATGTGGATGCTGGTATTCCCTTTTCTCAAGTTTAGGGTTCTCCTCCTATATCTTGTACCATGAAGAAGATGAGTTGAGTCCTATCCTACAGTTAATAAATGTATTGCTGATCGGAAAATTGTCACCAGTATGAATTGTCTTCCATTTGCTCTTTTGATGATTGTGACATAATGAATCTCAAGTATGACTATTGTCATATAATTGGAGGCTTTGAACATTAAGAACATTTTATTAAGGATCATCCAGGCAGAAAATGAGCTCAGAGATTTTCAGCACTTTTTTCTTTCTTTTTTTTTTTTTTTTTTAAGATTTGGGGTACAATTCAGGATTAGGTATACAAGTAGTCATCTTATAGGTAAACTTGAGACCTCCCTTTGGTTCCAACTTTGCCTGGTACCTGTCCCTGCACTCTATTCTATATTACCTCTTTATTTGATTCCCCCTCCCTTCTTCTTCCCCTCTTCTCTTTTCTTTCTTCTTCTACAGCCTGTGTGTGTGTGTGTGTGTGTGTGTGTGTGTGTGTGTGTGAGAAAGAGAGAGAGAGAGAGAGAGAGACAGAGACAGAGACAGAGACTGAGATTGTTGGAGGTGGGAGAAAGTTGGGGAAAGAATGTTCCATATGATGACATATTTCAGCATTCCTAAGGTGTGTTCCTCATTATTCTGTGACGTGTACTATTTATAACAGACAGGTCTGATAATTAGCTGCCTTGAGGTATTCTAAAGGTGAAGTCACTCTGCTGCCATGTGTCTTGCAAGATTAGTGATATAGACTGAAGGCTGGCATGTGACATAGGCTGTTGAAGAGGATAGAATCAGAGTGATGTCAGTGAGAGCTGCTGCTTGGATGGGTTCGTTGATTTAGAGAGTGACCTCCCTACCGTGGGAACTGAATTCCTATGAGACTGTGGTGTGACTCCAGTGAGATGAAATTACCTCAAAGAGAACTCTGAAGGCAAATTTGAGGGCTGAGAAATTGTTTAGCAAGTTCAGATTACCAAAGACAAAAACATCCATGTGTATAAATGGGGGAGTAAAAGACAGATAGGTTACTTTCCTAACAGCTAGTTGACATTGTCATTAAAACTTGTCTTACTAGAAAAACTATATAGCCATTTCTCTTTTCAGATATATAAATACACACACACACACACACACACACACATATACTCACACATGCACACGCCCGTATATTTGGGGGGACAGGTGTTTTGTTCTACTTTTGTATCACAACATAACAGACCCTTATATTCTCCAGGCAATCTAGGCTTTCAGTCACATTTCCATAGGATTCTGGAATTGTCCCTTCTACTCTCAACCTGCTCTGTCTCCCAAGTGTGATTTTTGTGACTCTCCAGTGTCTCACCAACTGCATTTTTATAACTTGGTAAATGTTTCATCTTGAAATCCATGTTTGGTCACTTTTGATGGCAATTTATAATAAAACCAAGATATAACCAATTTTGTGTCTAGCAATGAAAAAAGTTGGAATCTGCCCGTGATGTGCAGTGTGCCTTCAATGAGGGGACAGCTGTGATGTGAATAGATTTTCTTTGGGAAAAAAAGGACCTTAATTTCTCTTCTCTTTTCCCATGGATATAAAACTTTGTTATGGTAAACTAAACCTCTGATATCATACACAACTGCTGGCATTCTAGATTGTTTAATGGCCACTCCTTATTGCTTAATACTAAGCATTACCATCTGTTTCTTTCTTAATTATAAATGCAGCAGGAATTCACAATTACATCAGTAACAGTGGAAATAAAATGGAGTAGGAGGCTTTGTACTTAACCCAAGGCAGCCCTTCTCTAATATTTTTCTTGTGTTGCAGGTATTGGTCAAAAAGGAGAAGTTTTTAGTGGTTTTCTTTCCCCTCTTCTCAATATACTTGCCATGAAAATATGCTATAAATCCAACACTTTTCTTTTAGTGAGAGGGAGAGCTGTGTTTATTCTCTTCCATGTAGTTGGAGATGTGTGGGCAGCTCTTTCTTACAGTATTGGAAGCCAGTGGTGTGATTGTCCTGCTGTTAATGGCCAGTGTTTTTGTGAAAAGAGAGATGAGTTGTAATAACCCAATGGCATGAGTCATGTCCGTCCCCCAGAGGAGAGTTGGGAGTGAACTTCTAAGGAACTTTAGTAGTTAGCCTACTTGTCCATGAAAAATAAGGAAACATTTTTGGAGGGAGGTCATGTAAAAACTGAAGATATAGTTAATCAAATTGCTTAGGTTTTTATTTTTTATTAAGTAGAGAAATGAATCAAATTTTAGACCCATGGAATTGTAGAGTTAAAAGAAACCCTTACAGCCCTCCCCTACCTTGGGGAGGTGAATCTCCTCTTTCTCTCTTTCTAATTTATTTTCTAAATAACTATATTTTCTAATCTTAAAAAAGAGAAAAAAAAAAACAACCCTTACAAATCACCTTGATCAAAGCCATGGTCACTGTTCTTTCCTATGTGTGGTGCTTGACCTGGTTGAACATGGGATTTGGAGTCAGCAGAACAGGTTTTGAATTTGGAGCCACCAAATTCAAACCCTGTTTTGAGTTCTCTTTACTGAGCTTTCAGTGTCTCTGTTCTTTTCATCCACGGCAGTGGATGCCACACTTCTTGTGAAGACTGCTATTTGGATTAAACAAAAGAGTCAAGTCAGTAAATCCCAGACATTGTGTGTCCCATGGTTTTCTTCCCTACTTTCAATTCACATTTGTGATTGATGAGGAAATGGCTGGGAGAGGCTAAATGCCTTGCCCAATGTTGTACATCTAGTTAAGAGTGGACCTGAGGAAAAAGTAATATTTTCTAAGATTCTGTTCCAAAACTTTTCCTTTCTATGTCATATGCAGGCCCATAGCTACTTTTCTCCATCCTTGTCACCATTGTCCTTTTGCATAATGGGTAACCATAATAATTATCATGTATATGATACTTGTTAAATCGGTAAAGTACTTTTTAAAATATATATTCCCACCTAACACACAGTAGGTGAAGTCATGTTAAAATCTTATCTTTGCTCTCATTTTACAGTTGGGGAAACGAAATTCTGAAAATCCAGGTGTCTTGTTGAGATCACACCGAAAGTTGAGTCAGGATTTAAACTCAAGTTTATGAGACTCCAAATGTATAGACTTCATTCTGTTCTAAGTGGACTCTCACTTACCTGAAGAGGAGGATTGAAAGATGGAACAAAAAGAAATCAATATCATTATCTACAATTTAGTAGTTACAGTTAAGGTTTTTTTTTGGGGGGGGGTGAGGATGCTACAAGAGCAAAACCATCTTCTTGAATTATGTTAATATTTTAGTGATCCATATGCCTTTTGCCCACCAGAAGGTTTCACTGGGTAAGTAAAGAAGAAGAGCAAGAGATCACAGATATGCACTGGGAGTAATTACCAAAACAAACAAACAAACAAAAAATGTGTAGGACAACAATCACAAAAGACTCTTGCCCCAAAATGTGAATGAGTCATCGGCTACTTTAATAATTCAACTCATGAGTGAAGAGAGCCTTTGAATTGTTTGTTCCTACCACATTCAGGTTCAGGCAATGAAGGATCAGGCTGGTGCATGTTCTCATATGGTCTGAGAGTTTAGCAGCAGGTGAGAGTCTGTGGGCTTTGTGCTTACCTTTCGTACCGATACCTCATCCAAATGAGAAGACCCAGCCTCTAGGCCACGTGTTATGTCTGTTCCTTACAGGTGGTTTAGTGATTTCTGGTAATAACATCATGGTGAGTTTCAGGCACATCCCAGCTCTCCTGTACAATGCCCATGCTCGCCTGTCGTGCTGTCCTGAGTCATCGGAGCCCACTGTATAAGAAGCAGGCTGCCTGAAAACCAGTCCTTTCTGACTATAAAACTAAATCTTTTAATCCCAGAAACACTACTATTGCCATGTGTTGAAAACCATGCAAATTTTAAAAATGTAAATATTGACATTCTGAGGTTTTCCCATGTAACTTGATTTGTTCTGATTTTCCTATTATTTTTGCTGTTTCTGTGGGCGTTCTGCTGAAGCTAGGTTTACAAAGTAGCCCAGGAGCAGTCCTGTTCAGAAGGTATGGGCTCAGGCTGTGGTGTCAGCCAGACTCTGGGTTGAGTCCTGGCTCTGCCACTTAACTGTGTGTGACCTCATATAAGTTGTCTGAGCCCCACTTCCCCCATCTCTAAAGTGACGGTGCTGGTGCCCACCCAGTGGCTGGTGCTGTGAGGATCAGATGAGCATATGCATGCAGAGTGCTACAGAGTTTTGCCTGATCTCGCTCCCCTGAACCAGAGAAGTGATTCATTTGTGATGTTTTTCTCTAATTAGGAAACTTCAGCTAGACAAAGGCCATTCTGAATTCCGTTAGCATATGAAATGTATTCATTTTATTGAAAGAGATAAGCGACATTATTTTTAAAGTTTTGTGCCTTACTTTAGAAGTCTAGTCTTATAACATTAGTAGGTTTTCACTTCAGTTTACTTTCATTTCTTACCCTTTCACAACAAACAAGGTGGTGGGAAAGGTATTCTTTCTATTATCTTGCATGTGAATGTGAAAATATCCTCCTTGTGCCAAGAACATCTTTGTGAGCATATTGTTTGTTTTAATCTAGCCTTTTAATGTCAAAAAATCTCCAGGTTTCAGTATAATAATAATGACTAAAGATGCTTATTAAAAAGCACATTAAAAGATAAAGCTATTTTGAGGACTCAGGGGCATATGAACAGGTTATTTTTTCACAAATGTATCAAACCAGGCATGTGCTAGCCAAATGCATGACCTTATATAGTTTTTCTTTTAGAGTTTTATAGAAATAATGCTAAAATAAAGGAATGTGAATGCCTTTGCCAGTTCTTTGAAGGAAATGGTAGAATCTGACCTACCTCGAAGGAGTATTAAGAGAAATAGCCCAGTTATATTGCTGCAGGCTTAGGATCTTTAAATAGTCTCTGAGATCAAATCTCCCTCAGCTACATAGAATGATTCCATATGCTCTTCTCTGAAACCTCCTCTCTTTATCTCCAGACGGGGCTGTTCTGAGCCCCGTGTAAGGAGAAGCGTTGGAAGAGAAGGATTCCACTGAGCAGAACATGCGAGCCGTGCCACACACAGACATCTCATCGGATAACGACATCCTCACTCTGGAGAGGCCAAGGCTGACTGTTTTCTCTTGCTCTTTCCCTCCCACCACACATGCTCTCATGTGCCCTTGTACCAACATGCATGTGCCCTTTCTTCTCTTAGAAAAGAGAGGCTGCACAAATGATCTTCCACATACTAAATATGCAAAAGCCTTCAGCAAGGCATTCAGGCAACCATGAATATAGCTCCAGATGTACCGTCCATACGGACCATTGTCCACACTGCTGATGGGACTGGCAGCATTTTAAAAAACGATCATAAAACAAGTGATCGCTTGCTGTTTGCTCTGGCTTCTGGAGCCTTGCTGATGTGAGCATATCATCACTGTGGCACTTCTGGGAGAGTAAATACCTATCTACTCTCGAGTTGTAAACTCCATGCGCTTTCCCACATGGTGGGTAAGTTAGTTCTTAAGTGAAAGTGAGGGACAGGGAGCTTTGCCATCACCCAACCTGAGCAAAGGGAAGAGGCAAGTGTTAGGTGTAGGAAGGGGAAATGAAATGGATTGAACTCTCCTCTCTCTTTGCAGTGTTTAGGACCCTGACCCATTATATGCTTTCTTGGATGATACTTTCTAATTTTCTTTCTAGTCAAGGCTCCAAGGTAAGATTTCAGGATGGAGAGTAAATTATTTGTGTTTCCCCTCTCTCAGAAGAATTGCTCATCAGCTAAAGTTTTCAAAGAGTTAATCGAAGGGAATATGTTTTGGTTGTCTAGCTGCTTATAAATTATTATTATTCAGTCTAAAGTCTTGCTGATTGCTGAAAACTTTACAAAAAAAGAAAGCTATCTTGGTCATTTACTTCTCAGTCATTACTTTGCTGTTCACACACCCACATAATTACCTTGAACACCACAGAAAAGAAATTGCAAAATAATGCTTCTTAAACACATATTGGGTTTACAAAGTGATTATAAATGGCTTTTAAAGAAAGTATTTCCTCTTCCTATCATTGTATTCAAGCTTCCCTACCTATTTGCTGTGTGTGTCAGGCAATTGTGGTAGTAAGTTGAGGTACATAGACAAAACAAATTTAGTTATTTTTCAAAAGACAAAATTATATTAGTAGTGCAATATTTTTATTTTTAAATTAATTTGAACAACCTTGATTGAGTGTCTTCAGTGTGTCATAAGGAAACTTTACCTCTCTTTGGGTGTAAGGTTTTTGGGGTTTTTGTTTGTTTGTTTTTTGCTTTGATTAGTTTTGTGAAAGAGGATAGCGACCCAAGGACTTCATAGCTCTAAAAAGGCAAGGGTATTTACGTCAACCTAAGTATGAGGCAGAAGATAATTTTGATTCATTCCTTGCATGCCTCCATCACGGCACAGCTTATAGCAATGGAGGTAAGATTGTGAAAGAAAAAGAACAGGGCCCTTTACAGAGCTCTAGGAATCCTCTTGGGGGTACTTTCAGCAAGTATTGGTGTTAGAAAATTAATAGATATAATAAGCATCACGAGGTTGGCTGGCATTTTATCTATCCCTTGAACAGGTTTAGAAAACATAATTGACTTGTGCTCAGAAATCTAAAATACATTCTT
Source organism: Tarsius wallacei (assembly GCA_963574415.1). Classification (NCBI taxonomy): domain Eukaryota; kingdom Metazoa; phylum Chordata; class Mammalia; order Primates; family Tarsiidae; genus Tarsius; species Tarsius wallacei. The sequence goes on along the minus strand of CAUYQG010050172.1, from coordinate 55,915 downwards.
TTTTGGTAATAGTAATTTTCCCCGCAGCTTTGGCATTTTTCTTTCCATTAAAAGTCTTAGTTTTCAGTGAGGGAAATACATCCCTGGTTCTACTTTGTCATTTTGGGCTGATTTATCTTAAAATTATAGTAAAAGACTTTTGGTCAGAATTCCACCAGGCTAATTTCAAACCCAGTTTGCTGACTCCAACTAGCCATAAATGGTCCCCACGTCCAGCACACAGAGCAGGAAGTGGCATGCGCGGGTGCCAGGAACAAGGCAATTGCTCAGATGGAATAACACTTGGCAGTTTGGAAGAATTTGTTGATGTAAGCCAAAATCGTAGGTTAGAGACTGACTTGTGGGATGCATTTCTGCCAATTATGGTTCATTGTACAGTCAAAAATGGGAAAAATTACTTACTGCAGCTGGTTCTTTGGCATTGAAATCACTGATGGAATAATCAGAGGGAAATCTAAGTTATCAGAAAAGACGGATTGTGATACAGGATACTGATAACCAAGGTTATCTGTTTCACCTGCTTCACATGACAGGAAAGCTTTTTGCTTAGGGGAGGAAGTAAAGAGCCAGGGCACTGTTGAGTGGTCCCTGGCGCCAACGTGCCTAATGATAACTGATGCCTACAAATGTTCTGTCTGTCCTGCTGTTCCTAGGGTCTGTGTTTTTAGGAGTTGGGACCTTAGGAAGATTCTTTTTCAATGTCTCTCCTGTGCCCAAAGCTCCTGAAGCATTTGAAGCTTCCTATTCTAGGAGCATGCACATTGTGTAACTAGAAACCTGCAGCTTAAATGCTGAATACCAAAATAACTACAGCTGATCACTGGAAGCCTGCCGAAGACTGAACATACTTTTTCTTTTTCATTCATGGATTTGTGGATATTCTTAAAAAAGAAAAGTCATTCGGAAAATAAGATTTGTATAAAAGGAAATAAGAAAAAACATACCACCCACCCACATAGCCCAAATGGGCTATTCTCTTCACTGATGAATTATATGTCATTTAGGTCTTTCCATACTTATTTCTCATTGAATGCTCCTTTTCCAGAAGACCTCACAGTTGTCTGACTCTCCCCCATCACAGTCCTCCTAGTGTTAAGGACAGATCTAAGATTCCTTTCTTGAGGAATCTCCTTGCATTGTATTTGCCTCCAATTTCAGGATATTTGGATTTAAATGCCATGCTTGCCTCAAACTTCCCTTTGGATTGTTAAGTTCTTTGAAGGAACTTGGACAGCTGATGTTCTGGCTTACCCAACATCTGCTTCCTCTTCTTCTAGAAATAGCATCTTAGTTCCTCATGAGAACTCACTCTCCCACTTTGCATTAGGCCAAGTGGCATCCCAATTAAGATATTCTGTTCTTCTCTGCCATAGGTTGAGGCTATCCAGACTGACTGTCTCTGCTCTGGGAATTTGAGCTTTGAGCAGGATCCTTCTAAAACAGAAAAGATAAAGCTGGTTCCTCTCAAGGACATTTTCTGAAGAGAAAGCAAGGTATCCTGCTGCCTGCCTTTGACCTGCCTGCTTCCCATCCTTTGTGAGGCCTGTGTGGGTAGCTTTACCTTAGAGTCTGTTAGGTGCCTCATATCTTTCCAATACTTCTCTTTATTTGTTCCAGTTGGCCAAAATTGATTGTTGTTTGCTGACAAAGTGTCCTGATACAGCCTCTAGTCCCTATGAGTCATGATGATCTGAAGCATTTTGAAGCACAGTGAAGGTTGTTACATAAGATTCAGAAAGTTCTGGTATTCAAGTAACATTCTCCATTATACCACTCTGTTTCTTCTCAGAGTTTTATAAACTTGTGGGTTTAAAAATGGAGAGTTAGAACTGAAAATTTATGACCATTATCTTTTTAAAAATAATTTTTAAAAAATCTTAGAGCAGTTTTCAATTTATAGAATTATTGTAAAAACAGTACAGAGTTCCCATATAGTCCATACCCAGTTCCTCCTTTTATTAACATTTTACTTCGTGTGGTACATTTGTCACAGTTAATGAACCAATATTGACTATTTCTAACTAAAGTCCAATCTTTATTCAGATTTCCTCAGTTCTCTAATACCCTTTTTATGTTCCAGGATCTTATCCAGGATACAACATTACTTTTACATATCACATCTTTTAGGCTCCTTTTGATTTGGAAGTTTCTCAGACTTTTCTTGTTTTTGATGGCTTTTACCATTTTGAAAACTATGGTGAGGTATTTTACAGAATGCTTTCAACTGAAATATGTCTGATATTTTCAGATAATTAGACTGGGATAATGTGTTTTGGGGGAAGAAGAAGACTGAGGTAAATTGCCATTCTCATCACCTCATATCAAGGGTGACTCGTTACTGTTCATGTTAATCTTTATCCCTTACTGAGATAGTATTTGTTAGGTTTCTCCTCTGTAATTACTCTTTTTTTCTCCCTTTACATACATGCTCTTTGGAAGGAAATCACTATGTGCAGCCCACACCAAAGAGTTGGAGAGTTATATTTAATTTCCTTAAGGATGTAGTTTATATATAAATTATTTATAATTCTTCTGCACAGGAGATTTGTCCATGTTCCTTATTTCATTTATTCATTTATATTAGCATGTATGCATAAATGCTTGTCTTATATTTTGGGTTATAATCCAATACTTGTTTATTATATTGCTCAGATTGTTCCAGCTTTGGCCACTGGTTGCTTTTTTAGTTGGCTCTGGTGTCCTTTTGACATACTCCATTATTGTGGATTTTTTTGTTTCATGTCATGGCTAAAGCCCTTCCTTACTTTCTGGCACTACAAAATGCTCTCGGCTTATCTCACATATTTCCTATTCCAGCCCTAGGACCAGCCATTTCTACAAGGGGTCCTTGTTCTTTTTATTAGAGAATAACATTTAAAATAAAGATCTGGTATTAGGTATGCTCGTTACTCCTGGAGTGTCATTGTCCTCAAGTCCTCTCAGTTGGTACAGCAAGAAGAAATATACGTATATACTAACCCATTCAGATACACATATCTATAAATATTTCTATCTGCAACTATATGTACCTGTATAAAGCTAACCATGAGTGCTTAGTGATGTCTCCAACTCTAACTTTACCAGATTCTAGTTTTGTGCTCTTGCTTTTCTATAACCTCTCACCTCAACAGTGACAAACCTGGTTTCCACCACCCATTTACTTAATTGTTCAATTCTTGTACAGATGTATTGTTTCAGAATCATTAACTTGTAACCCTGTGGGAACCAGCTTTATCAACTAGAGTACCGTGCTTATATCGCAGTTACTTTTTACCTTCAGCATACTAGAAGATGACAAATAGTGCCAATAGACTTATAATAAAAGTTAGCAGTCCCCTCCTGTCCTTCTACTCCACCCTAATTTTCCAAGGACAATACTTTCAACCCTTTTAGCTGTTTACATCCATTCATCTAAATCATGTACTTTGGCCGGACTTGCTGGCTCAGCCTGTAATCCCAGCACTTTGGGAGAGCGAGGCAAGTGGATTGCCTGAGCCCGTGGGTTTGAAACCAGCCCGGGCAACTTGGCAAAACCTCGTCTCTACAACAAAAAAAATAAAAAACAAAAAAATTAGCCAGGTGTAGTACTGCGTGCCTATAGTTTCAACTACTTGGAAGGCTGAGGTGGAAGGATCGCCAGAGCCCAGCAGGTTGATGCTGGGGTGGCCGTGAGTGTACCACTGCACTCCAACCTGGGCGATAGAGTGAGACCCCACCTCAAAATAAAATGTACTTTACAGCTCGAGATATCAATTTTAAACATTATCTATTAATTTACTACTATTGTAAATGAGGATTTAACTTTATTACACATTCTTCCCCTGATCCATTTCTTTACAATAGAGTTATTTCACAATTTTTAATTAAATTAACATTAAGTGTTTACATTGCATACTTTCCTGTTAATTTTTTAAAATCCTAGAATGAGTAATTGCCTCGTTAGTTGTGCTTGTCTCTTTCCCACCCTACAACACTTTTTCCCACATGATCAGATTTACTAGATTAGTATCCAGTTTCCTCCTACCCCTTATTCTTACTTCTTAGGACCTTCCGTTTTTTCGGGCTACTTCGTTGAGAGTAAGCATGCATAGCCAGGAATGAGGCTGCTAATGTCTGGGAACTGAATGGAGAAGGAGACTGGGGTCTCACTTTTGTCATTTGTTCAGGTTTTCACTTCATCCCACTGTTCTCAGATTGGAACTGAATAGAGAAGGAGCCTGGGAATCTCCTTGTCTTCTGCGCAGGCTTCCACTTCATTTCACTGTTCTCAAATTGGTGCCTCACCCCATCTTCCTATGTGCCCAAGTCCAAAGTCCCAAGCCTTTCCATGTCACTTTTCATGAGTCTTATACTACTATCTCCTGGCGTGGGGAGGATGTGTGTTATAATTTCCTGGATGGACATGAAGGGACCTGGGGTGTATGTGCTTTTTCATACAAACTTCCTGCTTTCAACTCTATGATTCATTCCTGCTTTGGTGGTACCTGGTACCTCTAATTCCTGTACCTTCCTTAGGTTCTCTGCTGTAGTGCATATGTTCTCTTAGATGTATCCTCTGTGGGTACATAAGTTGCTCTGGCTTTATTCTTCTGGGTCAGTAAGATTTCCTGTATCTGCTTAGCGTCTTCACTTAGTGTGGTTCATTGTTACAGATGTCTTTAAATTTCATCAAAGATGGAGTCTGTGTTTACATTTATTGTGCCATTGGTTGTTGTGGAAGGTGATTTTGGAGAGAAAAGAGTTTGCCAAATTAAACCTGAAGTCCCATGCCTAGTCTTCATTTTCTATGATCCACACCAAATATAGCTCTTGTTACTTCTTTGGAGAAGGTACTCCTGAATCCTCCAAGCAAAGTAAGTTGCTTTGTCCTTGGCTTCCACAGCATCTGTCTGTCTCTCTATCAGGGAATATGCCACCCCCTAATGTAACACATCTGTTCATTTTCCCCACTAGACTGTAAGCCTATCCGAGTCACAGGCCACATCCAACTAATAATGCACTGTGAGTCTTGCACTGGCCTGACTCTGCTAGGTGTCCCCTCGATAATGTGTTTATTGGATATAAGAGTTTGCTACATTAATCCTGATCAGACACCGAAACCTCTGAGATACATTATAGTTGCTCAAGTACCATCTGAAAAGTTAAGTGACAATGTTGGGCTGAACTAGAATCTCACATTTTCAAGTCTTAACCCAGTTGTATGCCCCACAACTATGCTGTCCCTTGCTAGACATCCTTGGGTGACTTGGAAAAGAAAGTCCAGTTAGGGTTAAGACACTATAAATTTGGGAGGTTCACCAGTGAACTTGATTTTTCTAATTAGATAGAATCATCTTCCATATTTTAACTTCTGTGCAGATTTTCTGTGACTTTGGTATAGCCTAATCTTTAGAAATAATCACTTTAGAAATGGAATTAGCTTAGAAGTCCAGTTAGGGTTAAGATAAAAAGGCAGCTTGTGGTAACAAATTAGAAATTCACTCTGGAGTTAGACAGATCTGAGTTTGAACCTTAGCTCCTTCACTTACCAAATAGATAATTCATTGACTTATTTGAGCCTTATTTTCTCTATATTAAAATTAAAATAATAACAATACATACATTATTGGTTTGTATGAAGAATAAACAAGGTAGTATATATAAACAGCATAATGCCTAGGATGTGGTAAGCTTTCAATAAATGTTACCTTTATTTGTTATTACATATTATGACAGCTAATATAAGACCAAGCAAATACTTGATGGTTGTCTGGAAAACTTGAAAAACTTTAATGAAGAAAATTTGGAGTGAGGAAGTTGGGAATCGGGCATAGAAAATTCAGCAATCTAGGGAAGAAACAGTACTTTCTTCACTGAGCCCTATTAAATTGAAAGATTGTATTCTAGGAGCCAAGGAAAGAGTAGCTATACGAATCATTTCTTATGATCTAAAGTCCATTAGCTACTTCATTTAGCTGTTAATGTTGTGAGGCTATCGGTGTAAATAAATGTGTTATTTGGTAATGGACTTGTTTTCTTAACAATTATAATATATTGTTCTTTCCAGAATGCTATCATTTAACTCTGGCATTCTGCTAATTAGTCTGCAGAGCAGCCTTCAGCATTGTTTCAATATCCCACCCTGCCATCACATTTTTATATTAAAGCTTGTATGAGGTTGGTATTGTGGCCTGAGTTTTGTTTCCCCCAAATTCATATATACCCTAACCCCCAGTACCTCAGAATGTGATTGTATTTAGAGATGGGGCCTTGAAACAGGTGATTAAGTTAAAATGAGACATTAGGGTGGGCCCTAAATCAATATAACTGGTGTTCTTATCAAAGGAAAAAAATAAAAAGACACACAAAGAGACACCAAGGGCATGTAGAAAGGGAATAATGTGAAGAGACAGAGAGTGGGCAGCCATTTGCAAGCCAAAGAGAGGCTTCAGCTGAAACCAAACCTGTCAAAACTTTGATCTTCAACTTCCGGCCTCCAGAACTGTGAGAAAATAAATGTCTGGCAACCCTAGCAAACTAATACAGTTGGCTTTGAGAAGAAATATTAGACTGGAATTTCTGATTTTATTTTATCTCTTGTCGTTTATAAAGTACCTAGCACATACATCATTTCAACTTCACTCAACACTATTATTATTAACTTCATTTTACAGATGAATAAATTGATACTCAGGGAGTCTATACAAATATATAGGTACTCAGGGGCCTGGTAGAATTTGAACCCAGGATATTTTATTTAAATTCCCTTTTCTTTTCACTTTACCAACATGTTTCTGTGTTTGTCACTCTTTCCTTCCCTCACCATGAGTGTGGAGTAAGCACCTGTTTTTGTTTTATTTTGTTTTTCTCCTACTGTAGTTTATGCATCTGTACAACTGACAGGTTGTCCCTGGTGATTGTGGATTGCTGCCTCATGCTGGACTGAAGAAAACAGCAAATTTGCCAGATCTGAAGAGGGAACATTTTTATTTATTGCTTAGCGTCCAGAACCTAATGTCTTTCCATTTTCTGTCATTGTTCTACTGAAAGTGAAGAATGCTCAACCTGTAATCCTGTGCCTTGGGAGGCTGAGGTGAGTGGATTGCCTGAGCCCGCGGGTTCGAGACCCACCTGGGCAACTTGGTGAGACCTCATCTCTACAATAAATCAAAAAATTAGCCGGGTGTGGTAGCGCGCACCTGTAGTTCTAGCCACTTGGAAGGCTGAGGCAGAAGGATCGCCGGAGCCCAGCAGGTTGAGGCTGCGGTGGCCGGGAGAGACCACTGCACTCCAGTCTGGGTGACAGAGTGAGACTCCAACTCAAAAAAAAAAAAAAAAAAGAATAGAATGGAATGTTGATATACGCTGTTGTTTTTTCCCTGCTTTTAAACCATTCCATGTGGTTAGATCACTTTCTAGGTGTTCAGATATCCACTGAGCACCTGTTATGGGCCCCGAGGTTGGACGCTAGCTTTTGAGGCAAGAGTTAGTGTGTTCTGCATGAAGAGATGGAGCTGAACAAAGAACTGTTGGTTCTTGAGCCAGGAGGGCCTTTCCATGATCTTACACTGGAGCTTTTGCTTTATTAAAAATACAGCATACCTTCTCCCACCACAAAATTAAACTTTGATGTTCTCCTTTATTCTCAGAAAGACTTTTATAGAAACCTGAAGAAGTTTGCTCAAAATAATATAGTAAGCAACCTGATATTACTGGCTCTATATAACCTTAGTATATTGCCATAGTCATTCATAATTAAAATTATATTTGGAGGAGAAAGTGAATAGATGGGGGCATTTAAATAATTTTGTTTGGAACTTCTTCTTTGTTATTTTTAAGCTATAATTTAAATCAGCTTGTGTGTATTATATTTTTTTCACCAGAAACCATACCTCAAGAAATGGAGAATGCTTTAATTTCCCCTCTAAGAGTAGCAATAATTTTTAAATTATCTTTTTAAATTAAATTAATTTTTTTTAAATTTCAGAGACCTGTGTTCTTGTGTGACAACACAGAGTATGTAGCTTTAAGTTTCTGACCATCTAGTTAGAAAGATGTTTCCAAAGTATGATCAGCGTTGGAATTGGTTCAGCACCCATATTTATAAACAGTAACTATGACAACCCATTCCTCCTAACCATGCTCAACCCCGAATACTTTCCCAACTGTCTGTTTTATAAGATGACATAAATAGAGGGTTTGGAAAAAAAGAAAAAAAAAAAAATCTTTGGACGATAATCAAATGCTTTTTGCAAACGGAGCCTATAAAGCTGTTTGTTCAGCAGCATGTGACTCAGACAGTGGGAGTTTATCAGACAGCGAGGATTAACCCCCTAATTTGTTTCTCTTTTTCCTTTTGGAAGGGGATAGACTGCTGTGAATTCCATGTACTCAGCCTGAGCCGCCAAACGTGATTGGAAACTATTTGACTTAACTGGTGGTCGAAACATGAGGCAGGCACAATTCATTGTTTTCCTGCTCTTCATGATGCTATGTAATAGAGTTTTGTTTAAAATAAGTAAAAATATATTGCAATTCTCAAATTAGTTTCCCTCAACTTGAAAGACTTTTAAATATTTTATCCTTTTCCAATAGAATAGATGATGCTACTTATCTATAACAATTCTAGCCAAATTCTTTCTAGCTATCTAGAAATATAATACATATGTACAATACATACATTATTGGTTTGCATGAAGATTAAACAAGATAATGTATGTAAAACAGCATAATGCCTAACACACGGTAAGCTTTCTCCAACTCAGAAATTCCTCTTAAGTGAATATATAACACAGGTCCTAGTATACTCGTTAAGTCAATTTTTTTAGGATGAGTGCATACATGATTGGTTTTGATTAGACTGTTGTGTAGGGAGGGCTCACAGTGTCCAAGAAAGTGTCAGAGTAGTCCTCTGGTGCTTGATGGGGTGGCATAGCCCATAAGATTAGTGGACCTTCAAAACGAGATAGTAGCAGCACTGTGCAGTTGAGACAGCTCATTAACACTGACCCTCAGTCCAATTCTATATGTTTCATTAAGAACTAATTTTTTTGCAGATATTGGGAAGATGTAAGAGCTGCCTCTACCAGAGCAGGCCCATCTTTCTTTGGGCCAGCAATAAGTAGAAGTAGCAGTGGTAGGCTACAAACTGTTTGGTCATGTCTTTATGAGCTCTTGCCAGTGATTGTTGAAGTCATTTTAGATGGAACTCAGCTGCAGGGATAAGGACTTCTCAGTCAAGATCATATCAGGCCTCTTAGTAGCATGGACATACTTCACCAGCTTGACAGTCTGACATTCTCTCTTCCCTTGGTTTCTATGCTATCCTTGCTTGATTTTTAAAATATCCTGTCTCTGCAAATCAGATTTCTAACCTGGAAGTTAAAAATAATGCATTATCCTGAAGTTGTTAAAATTATGATGCAAAGATGTATAAGGAAATAGTATAAAATGTGAAATGTGACTAGACAGTTAAATACATGGTCTGGGTATACAAAGAGAGAGTATTTTTTTTTTTTTTTTGTTTTGTTTTGTTTTTAGAGATGGGTCTTGCTTTGTTTCCCAGGCTGATCTCAAACTTCTGACCTCAAGCAATCCTCCCACCTTGGCCTCCCAAATTGCTGAGATTACAGATGTGAACTTTAAAGTGCTTAACCCCCACTAGCTCATGAAATACCTCCTCTCCATCCCTACACTGGCATATCTCTTTCACATAAATCATTAATCAAATCCTAGAGCATGGTCATTGGGAATAATCCAGTCTCCTCTTTTTCTCTTTTTTTCTTCCTCAAATGACATTGTTTCCCATGACTCCAGTTTTAATTCTCTTCTTATTTTGTCCATTTTCCCCAGTAACACACTCTTCTTTGTCTGTTCAACCATCCATCCATCTAATCAACCATTATTGAGATCCACTATGTGCATGTGAGGCACATTCTCAAAGCATCATTTCCCTGGCCAAGCCAAGAAGATAATGTGAGATTAGATGCTGTGTCTCAGTTTGGTTCTTCAAAAACAGACCCTATAATAAGGGATTGGGTTCCAGTAGTTTATTTGATAGATAATACCAGGAAGCAAAAGTGAAGTAAAGAGGAAGAGGGAAGAGAAAAAAAGTAAACAATAAAAAATGCATTAAGAAGTGGGAAACTGCTGTAGGCAACAGGGCTCAGTCTTACTGGGGATTTTTTGAGAAACTGTGTAGAACATTCCTCAGCATTGTCCCACTGAAGGATGGGAACACTGAGATGTCTATCCATTGCTTTTATCCTCATTGGCTGTGAGTTTTCCCAGGAGCATTACATCCCTGGCATTTCAAGATGGCCTTCCAGCAGGCTTTGGAAACCCTAGTGCTGGAGAAGGCCCTCAGGCACAAAAGGAGAAGACAGGACCATGTGCAGGTTCTGTTCACTTAGGCTGCAGGTAAACTCAGAGGTGGACTCGGAGGCTGTGGGGCTTCCACGGCTCTACTTCAACTTCTGTGACCATCCAACTGCCTTAAATGGAAGTGTATCAGAATCTTCCATATTCTAGTAAAGAGTACCGGGGTGTGCATTTACTCTATTTCATTTGCAGAAATACAGCACTATGTTTAGAATTGGACTTACTCATTTCCTGAATATATATAGCTTCTCTTTCTCTACAACCTCTTTTCAGCAGATTTATGCAGACAAGAAAAATATTGTAACCCAAAGCACCACTGCAAATTTCACTGTACTGACATTAATCATGCCCATTTGATTTATTATCTATCATTTGAAAAGAATATTTTGCAACTCTTGTGCATTGATTTTTTTTTTTAAACCAAGAATGATTATATCCATGTAGCATAACTCTTCTAATGGCTAATGCAGTTTGCTTTATCACCCATTCACTCCCAAATTATGGTGTGTTAGTAAGCAGATCCTATACATGGAAAGTTGGGAGAGAAATATTTGATTCAGCCCATCTTTTCAGAGGAGAGGAAATGGATTTATACCAGACTAGAACTATAACTGATTATTGAGTGCCTGGTTTAGTAGGCTTAATTTACCAGGCACTATTGATTTGATTGAAAAAACAAAGAAGCTTCTGTGGATATTAACACTTTCAAGTGTCAAAGTTTGAAAGTCATCTACTTCAGATCCATGTCAAATATTTTTGCAATAATTGAATCGACCTTGTTCTTTCTTCTTTTTTTAAACACAGCCATCATCTTTTTGTGTAATCCCTTCTACTCATCCCTTCTATTCTACACATCTCTGGGCTGGAGCCAAAAGCTATTTATTGAATGAATGAAAGAAATTCACTTGGGATTTATAGCTAAGAACAAATACCTATGAACTAGAACAAAAATTAGTAAATTTTTGTTCATTTGTAGATGCCACATATGTATCTATCAAACACAAACCAGGTTATATCAATAATCCCTCTTCTTTTGTCTCCATTTATTCAAATCTTGTTCAACCTTTAAGGCTTAGGCAAAATTTCTTCTTCTTTAATGAAGCTTCTCCAGTTTCTTCCAGTTCAGTACTTCTTATACTTGACTGCAATTGGGGAGCTGTTAAAAATCCTTTTTCCCAGGCTGTATCCTAGGTCATTTAAAAATCAGAGCCTTTGGGGGTAGAATTGGTTATAATGTGCAGCCAGAGTTGAGAAGTACCACTGTACCTGGACATGATTGCTGTCTTCTCTGATGACCCAGAAAACCTTGATTGTACCTCCTGAAGACAGTGGTAATTGTCCTTGTATTCTGGCTTAAGGTTACTAGAAAATCAACTGACCGAACAACCCTTTCAGGTCCCAGATGCCTCCCAGCCTTCTGGTTATCCAGTTTGAATACCTGATAATGACATGGAACTCATCCTCCAATGAGGCCTCAACCAGCTCTGGGCAGCTCTGACCAGTTCAGACATAAGTCTCTTTGTAGCTTCAAGCTGTTCTTTGTGTTTCCACCACTTTGGGGGAATCTTCCTAACAAGTTTTTCAAAATGTTTGAACAATCCACTCCTTCAATAAACATTTATGGAATGTCTCCTATGCATTGGACACTGGGATACCTCATTGGGAACAGTTTTCTGAGTAAGGTAATGGAATCTTTCTTTAGGGCTTTAAATATGACTTACTTTCATGTGATTCTATTTATATAATACCTTAAGGGCAGAGGGCAGTGCCCTACATTACTTCCCAGAGTCCCTTTTGAGTCATTCTAAGTTTCCACTCTGGGGAAACCAGAGTGGATGATTAAGACACTTGCTTGACTTTCTGATATTTTTGGGGGAAGGATCAGTAAGGTTGCTTCCCCTCTTGGTGTTCCCCATGATGCAAACAGCCAGACAAGGCCTCCAGGGAGAATCTTGGTCCAGCAGTGCTTGGCTGTGTCAGTTCCCTGAGGTGAAGGTTTTTTTAGGAAACATATCACATTAAAGGTTGATATGGGTCACCCTGGACTTACAGAGCTTTCCAAACTAAGGGAAGGCCAAGCTCCAGGGGCTCCATTCACACTGCTGTGCTCCCAAGGGGTTGCATGTGTAGACTCCATAGGCTTTGCTGGGAATGGTGCCTCCTGCTGTAGCATAATGAAGTGAGCCAGGGCTTGTGGCACTGTGGGGATGAGCATCCTGTGAAAGAACTGGTGCTGGGGAAGTGTCCAAAGCTCTGTGCTGTCTCATTGGAAGGAAGGTAAAGGGTTCCAAGAAATCTTTCCTAAGAACTAGAACATGATTCTTCTTACCTCAACCTAGAGACCCATCAGAGAGGCATTTTATATTCCAGGAACCAACCTTCTCTTGCCTTTCTAGGCCTGAGATCCTCCCTTCCTTCAAATATACCCAGTCCTGAGGTGATCCGGGATCCTTCTAACCTCAGAGTGTGAAACTTGCACTCCAGGGATTAATCCTGAATTTTTCCTCCACTGTGCTCTGCTTTATCCTGTGGCATACATTAAGTCATGACGTAGTTGTGGTCTCCCAAGTTTCATCAATGTTAAAGCAGACACAAGCACTGAAAATATGTAGAGCCAGACCAGTAAGTCCCTTACAGCTCAAGTTCATCACAGTGTTTTACAACCAACCAATTATTCCATTCATTTTATGGGTTGACTGTACCCATCTTTTGCTCTCAAGAAACATTTTCTAATATCATAAGACAGGGAATGAGGGAAAAGTGCTCTTTCAGTTCTAAACCCTGGGGCATTTATGCACTAATAACCTTCCTCCTTTGTGCTTTTCAAAAGAATGTAAACCAAAGCAATTAAATTAAATGGAGTTAGCATTGGCATGGTAGCATAAATCAAATATCAGGAAATTCAATATTGAGGGGTTAACGTTCCCTTCTTATGAGCTGTCTAATATCTGCCTACTCTGAATTAAAAATAAGCCAGAAATCTGCCCCTGGTATAAATGAAGGGAGAAAGGAGAGAGAGAGAGAGAGAGAAAGAGAGAATGAGAATGAGAGATGCTGACCTCGAGTTTACCAGTGGGTAGGCAGACTTGTGATTTGTGGGTAAAGCATGTTTATCAGTTTATCAGATGCTTGTCTTTTTGCCTCTTAATCAGGGTTATCCTGCTCATGGTATTCTGAGCAGGCAAACACAGTTAAGCAGTTTACCACCGTGAGCAGTAGTTCCAGAACTGAAAGTAAACAGTCTTGTGTGTTTAGGCTGCAGCCATTGGGCTGTGCTCTGTAGCACCGCCAGATTCTCCACATCACTGACTCTTCCAGTGAAAAGCAGAGACCTTCTCTTCACTTTGTTCATGCAGGATGGGATTCTGAAGTTCAGAGGCTGATGAAGGGAAATTATACTCCAGATCTGAGGGTGCAAATCAGAAGAAGCAATTTATTTGCATTTGGATCTGATTTTAATTTCAGGAGTCTGAGACCTGAAAGCTTTCTGTTGAGTCTGAACACAAAACCCAAGCTTCTCAACCCAGGTCACTTTTAAGGAATTGTAAATAATTAAAGCCAGTATTTTTAAAAAATTTTAACTTATTCCCAATGAGAAGATGTTCTCCTCAGCCAACCTCAATTTTGCACATGTCTTTCTAGTGAACTGTTAACAAGCATTTATATTAAGAGTTTGCTTAGGCTTTTGAATGATGAAAGATCATTCTGATTTACGTGAGGGATAGTTAAAAATCCTTAGTGCTTTATTTCTGTTTACTGGGGTGGCACAGGGAAATGACTAAAGCTGCCTGGAAGAACCTTTCAAAGGCAAAGGAATAGAATGTGTAACATTCCATCTTGTCAGCATGAGGAAGGCCCTAAGTCCCTGCAAGCAGATGTGACCCATCGTATTGGCTAGGAGGAATGATAGAAGATACAATGTTCTGCTCTTCTTGAATGTGTATTTTAAGTGTCATACTGTAAAGAATGCCCATGACCCTTTTGATGTTCTTAGTGATATAAAACAAAGCGGCTTCTCTTTCTAGGCTTTCTTATGTGCTTCCTCATGCAAGTCTCTCAGTTCTGATGCTAGAGTACAGAAATGTAATCCCCTCTCCTGTTCTTCCCCTGGCTTAATTTCAGAAATCACATTAGATATTCCCACAGTTTTCTTCAGTATAGTTCAAAACATGGCTTCACCAATTCTATCTCTCTGAAACATGCTAAATTTTTCTAATTCTACCCTTAGACCATAGAGTTTAGATTGAAAACACATTTTTACTATAGTCTTATATTTTCAGTAGCGTGTACGTAGGCCCCCAAACAAGTTATATGCTGAGCTACAATGACCTATGGTTGCCTCCAACTGAAAGCATCCACTGAAAAATGTGGATAGAAAATTCAGTGACTCTGCGTGTCAGAGCGTCTCTGTAGGCAAAAGTTTTCTTATAGTAATTGCTATGCTTTGAAAACAGCTTTTTCTGTGTACTGAAAACTCAAAGTGGGACTGTGTTCAGGTCAAAGCTCGGGGTGAAGTATAATAAGAAACACCCCCAGCTGGAGCAGTGAAAAACCAAGAAGGGAGAATCTTCTCCTTTTTGAACAATGTTGGGAGATGTAGAGGAAGATTTAGGTTTCCTGAGACATATTCAGAAACCATAGGGGTTTCTATGGCAACAGAAATGAAAAATGAAAATATAGTGTCATCTTCTCTTCTTAAGATCCCTGGGTTTCACATGAGCCCAAGGTCAAGGAATCAAAGACACAGAAAGTCACAGAGCAAAGAGGGACACATGTTTCTTTTAGCCCAGCAGATGGCTAGCAATAAGAACTCCCTAGAAGACCTTCACTGGATGAGGAATTGAGAGAGCTGTTGCATTCCCTTTTTTCTAGAGATTTTTGGGAAAGATTGAAATATTAATCCTGTTCATTTGTGAAGAGTCATTTGAGATAGAGAATTTACCTCACTTAATGGCTCACCCATGGAATTGAAGTCCACAGAATTGCTGTTTCAGAAGTCTGATTCTTTGGTTAGTGTAAGTCAAACCCTCATAAGCACTGTTACCAAAAGTAATAAGTAAATCTCTAGCAGTGAGGATGGTATCTTTTGGAGATTTTAGTCTTAAACCACATGTTTTATTGGAGGCTTAAGTTATATGCACCCATTTCCCAGTGGTTTGATGGAAAGCTTTCATTACTTTCCTAGCTCTCCTAGCAATGACTTTTCTGGTCTGCAGAATACAGAGGACAGTGACAAGCTCCTTCACAGGAGCACTCACAGACATGTCATTTAATGCCTAGGAAAAGGGTAGGAATGGAGATAGTTTTGCCTGGCTGGACTCCAAGACAAGGAAGGAATTTTGATGGGCCATTGTAATGTCAGATAGATGTATATCTCCTTGAACTTGGGTCTGTCAACACTGCCAGGAGCAGGGAGATATTTGTCCCACAGAGAGACATTAACAGGGCCAAGATGAACATCAGTCTTACAAACTTTCTTTGAGGCAACTACCTTAGCAGATGGTTCCCAAAGATGTGCTACAATTCCAAGACACAAGGACAGGGGAAAATCCAAGAGTGTTCTTCCCCTCTTTTCTATCAGTGGCTGTTTTCACACCAAAGGCCATATTGACCTTTCCTCGAACATCGTACTTGCAGACTTCAGGCTGCCCTTTCCCTGTTCCCCACAAAGGACTTATTGAAGCAAAGATCATGTTATTAGATATTAGGTAACAGGCTGCTACTTATGGAGTATTCCAGGAATCAAGGCTGAACTCTTTGCCTGATACCCATGCTAGGTTCAGACGCAAAATAGCTAAAATGGTTTTGTTTTAAACTTTCTTTCTTTTTAACTTCTCTTTAACTTTTTTATTATGCCACAAAGGACAAGTGTGTCTCTTGTTTATCTGAAGAAGTTCTGGTAAAAATGAAGTTTTGTTCCTGTAGTCTACGGTGGCCCTAGAGAAACTGTCTGTTTCCACAACACTATTGATTCTTTATTTTTATGATAGGCCCACACTTTCCTTTGCTCCTGTTTTATTTATCAACGTGAAATGCTGACTCTCTTGGGCCTTATGCAGCTCCTATGGTCACCTAGGTTGGGGGAGTAGTACACACAGCAGGAATGATGTCCATGAGCCCACCACAGGCTTAGCTTGCTTTACTATGGCCTCCTTTTCTTCAACTGGAGTCCCTCTCTTGTAAGCACCTGCAACCATCCCATGGCTTGGCATAGCTGAGCCCTGTGACTAACAAGGCAGTGATCTGAGTATCTAAAACTTTGGAACTAAAACTTTGCTTCCTCCTGCCCCTTCCCAACCTCAGGCATCCAAAAAGTGTTCTGTGAGTAAAATTGCTCTCAAAAGAAGGTACTTCATTTGCTGCGAGAAGAGGCACCAGATGTCATCTTAGTGTGGGAAAAGTTTTGAGCAGATGCAGGTTTTCTTGGTGCAAGTTTAGTCCTATGGCCCTGAATGATATTTATAGATCTCCTTGGATCATTTTTCTCTAGCTAATCAGTAACTCACCCACGGAGAAACTCGAGATCTTTTATTCTGAATTTCTGGATCCCTAATTTGTCCCAATGTTTCTTTCTTTTATTATTTTTAAGTTTTAATTAAAAATATTTTAAACATACTACAAAATACACAAAAAATCAGAAAAAGATAAGTATATGTATACTCACTACCCAGACAGATATTAACACTTTGTTACATTTGCTTTAGATTCTTCCTTAAGGAAGGAAAGAAGGAAGAAAGAAAACAAAAACAAACAAAAAACAATACAGGTATAGTTAAAGGTCTAGCCAGTATTCCCTGGCCTCTTACTTTGCTTCCCCATAAAATCACTTAAAATTAGTATATATCATTTGCATGTGTGCTTTGATTATAAACAACATAGGCTAATAATTTTTAGCATTATAATTTTAAACAAGCAGCATTGTAAGGTATGAACCCTTCTTCAACTTGACATTTGTTCAATATTATTATTACACTCTTAAAGACTCACCCATCTTTATCTATCTAGCTCTAGTTCATCCATTTTGACTATATGAACCAACCAGAGTCTGCTAAATGTCACTGTTGCGCTAAGTGCCATTTTACCACACAAAGCCGATATGTTCTTTCCCTATTCTACTCTTCATAATCCAGCCCTGGCCTGTCTTTCTGGTCATCATGAATTTAATGTTCTTGGACTCTTTCCTCTTGGTTCTGCTTTTCAAAGGATTCATTTGTTTATGTGATGAATTAATTGTGTTTTGACCCCAGCAAGTATAAGCAGCCTCATGAGTAACCTCTTCCAGGTAAAAGAATTCTTTTATGATACCAGATTCTGTTTGTTCATCATTATTTTTCCAGCCTCTAGAAGAGTGCTTGATTCTTAATAAACATGCAGTCTATATTTGTTGGATAAATGCCTATATGAGTGAGAGTACATGGCTGTGGAATGGGGTTGAGTGCTGTGATTCCAGTGCATGTAAGAAGGTATTAAGACCTTTACTAAAATACACCACCCTTCAGAAACCACTGGTTTATTAATAGTTGATTTTTTTTTTTTAAGTTGGAGTCTCACTCTGTTGCCCAGACGGGAGTGCAGTGGCTGCTCCCGGCCACCACAGCCTCGACCTGCTGGGCTCCGGCGATCCTTCCTCCTCAGCCTTCCAAGTAGCTGGAACTACAGGCATGTGCTACCATGCCCGGCTAATTTTTTTTTGATTTATTGTA
This sequence comes from Tarsius wallacei, assembly GCA_963574415.1. Taxonomy (NCBI): domain Eukaryota; kingdom Metazoa; phylum Chordata; class Mammalia; order Primates; family Tarsiidae; genus Tarsius; species Tarsius wallacei. The sequence goes on along the minus strand of CAUYQG010050172.1, from coordinate 37,853 downwards.
GAGATGAGGTCTTGCCAAGTTGCCCAGGCAGGTCTTGAACCTGCAGGCTCAGGCAGTCCACTCACCTCAGCCTCCCAAGGCGTGGGATTACAGGCTGAGCCACCGAGCCCGGCTAATAGTTGATTTATTCTTCAAGAATTGCCATAATAGATTAAATAAATGATTTCTGTCAACTTTTTCAGATTTTGGTCTCCTGCATGGCTGAGGGAGGACCACTGGATGTTTGCAAAGAGCCACCACAAGCCCTTGCCATGGGGAATTGATGATTTGAAAGACCTGGCAGATATTATGCTCTTTTTCCAACTGTCTCTTGGAAGTAGCTTTGATTTGGCATTGACTAGGCCCCAGCAAGGTCATGAATACAAGATTTGGTGAGAAAATGCCAAGGTGTAGCTCTAGTCAAAGGGAGACAGTTCTCTCCTTACAATGCTGTTCTTGGCAATCCAGTGCCAGTTGATTCTTAGTCTGCCCGAAAGTGGACATTTCCTCCTATAATAAATGGTTGGAGGGTCCAGGATGAAGTGGGAAGTGGTCCTGTATCATCAGCAATGACTTCTTGTGGGCTTTTGTCAGCCTTATTCATTCAATACTTATTTACTGAACTAGTAATTGACAAGACATGCTAACACCCCCATGTTGTTTTTAATTCAGTGGAGAAGACAAAAAGCTGGTATTTTCTAGGCATTAGATAAATGCTAAAACATGTATCTAGTGTACAGAGTGATATGGGAGCACTTAGGAAGAGCACCAACCTATTCTAGGGTGTGGTGGTCAGCAAAGGCTTCTTGAGGAAATGACCTTACCTGTAAACTGGGACCAATACCAATGATGCATGGTGGAGAGAAGTTAAGGTAGTGTCTTTAAATTTCCTGCTGCCTACTTAGTAATAGCAGTGATGACAATGTGGTATTAGTGGTGATCATGATGATAAGGAAGAAAAAAATGGCTTCACACAAATAGATAGCCCTGGTTTCAAATCCTAGCTCTTCCTGTCCTTAGCTCTGTGATCTTGGGCAAGTCACTCAGCCTCTCTGTGCCTCACCTGTAAAATGAGAATAGTGATATGTACCTCCAGGATGATTGTAATGACTACAGAAACTGTTCATAAGGAGCACAACAGTGCCTAGCACTTTGGAGGCATTCAATAAGAAGCAAAAAATGCAACAGGAGCATGAAGAGAAGATAGCAGTAGGTGTCATTAGTGCATATGGGGGGAAGGGCTCTGGATATAGTCTAGGGACCTAGGTTCTCACCCGACTGTCACTGAGGGAGCTGGATGCTTTTGAACACATCATCTTTGGCATTCTCTGGGGCCACCCATTAATACAGAGAGGCCCAACCTGGAATCAGATAATTTTTAAGTAAGAGGAACACACAACAAGAAACCTAGGACTAAGAATGGCAGAGAGGTCACTATATGATGCTATGACATGGGAAGACTTATGGAGGAGAAGGGTCTCAGGTTGGGTGCTGAAGGTCAGGTAGGCTTTAGAGAGGAAGAGCTAAGTAAACAGGGCACTCCAGGCAGGGCCACAGCTGAGAAAAGGGCCAAGTCACACATCAAGTATGTCAGCCACTTCCTTCATCTCTTCACCCCTGGGGCAGCCTTACTTGTGGAAGAGAATGGATAATACGGAGGTCTCAACTCCAGCTCAGAGTTTGTTTCTTTGACAGTCAGGGTCAGTTCTGGCAAAATTGTAAAGTCATTGAAGTTAGTCTGCATGCCCATTCATCTTCCTGTCAGCAGCCCACCTTCTTTCTCCTGTGCATTTCTGCTAACTTGGCTGAACAAGCCCCCGACTTTCACCCCATTTTGTAAGCCTGCAAAACGTGCCCTGTATGGCAGCCCTTTTGTGATTCTTCTTTCTACCCTCAAAGCGTTCCTACAATCACGGTATGTCAAAGCTTAGAAGGAGCTTGGAGATTATTATTTTAAGACCCCTTATTTTATTATGAAGGAACATGCCCAAGGTTAAGCACTTAGGGGCAGAAAATGGGAAGAGCCAGATCATTCTGATCTTCCGTTTATGTTCTTTCTTTCACTGTGCAGCCTGCCTTTCTCTCCCTCATGCATTTGGATTAATTAATTTAAACTAGGGCATCAATACCTATGTATTAATCAGAACTGTTGGGATTTTAAGTGTCAGAAACCTAGAGAAACTAGTTTAAGAAGAAGGGAGTGTCTTGGGTTGTGTAACTGAAGAGTTCTGGGAGAGCTGAATCCAGGTTTTGAGAAGATGTCAGGGGTTTGCCTCTTCTTCACAAGGCTCTACTTTTTTCCATATGACTCCATTATCAGGAAAGCTGCCTACGAATGGCCTTAATGGTGCCAGACTTATATCCTGCCATACTGGCATCCCAAGAGAAATAGGGAAGTCTTTCTGGCATAAGCCATAGATAAGGCTTTCCTTAGTTTGATTTGAATCGTGTGTCTACTTTCATTGTGGGAAGGAGTTGCAGAGCTGTGCTAGAACTAGATGAGATGCCCACTACTGGAACCAAGGGTCATGGCCAGTCTCACCAAAGCCACAGACTGAGAATGGGGAAGAGGTGGTTCCCAAGAAGTAACCAGATTTCTGTTTTCAAAAGAAAGGGAAATGAATGTTGAGCTTGTATGTATGTATCCACCCACACATCATCCTCACACAACTGCCACCAGCTGATAACAGTTTAAGGTATTGCATCCCTGATAGCACTGGCCTCTTGTGAAGGACTGTACATGTTTTAGTGAGTATAGCACGGAAACTTTTGTATCATGGAAAGATCAGTGAGAGGTTGGGAGAAGGTGGAGATTTTGGATTTCAGGATTTTTCAGGCTCCCTCAAGTCACAGCAAAAAGTAACTGTCTTATTTGTGGCATAGCATGAAATGCTCTACTTATAAATTCTATCCTGACAGTGGCCAGGCAAATTTGTCTGTGATGAAAAGTTTTCCCATTTGGACAACTGAAATTGGATGCTAATTAATCATTCTCCCAACTGTGCATCCCACTTTGGGCTATCTCTTCCCTTACCAGGAATTGTTTACCTTTCTCATGAGCATTGCCAATGCCTTATAGGCCCATGTCAAGTAGTGAGCAACAGACAGGAAATTATAATTTTGTTTGTCTTCTCTCTTCTTTCCTTGGCCTTTTTGTGTAGTGCCTGGAGAAAATGCTGGGCTTGTTTATTAAGGATAAAGTGCTTGCGTCTCTTACTCCACTGCAGTGTGGTGATGGGGTGTAGTGGGCACACATTAGAAAGAAGTAAGAGCGGTGATCAGTAGTTCATCAGGAGCATTGTTCAGTATGGTGGGACTAATGCAGTATATCTGGACTGGAATTGAATGGAACTTTTGCCTAAGGTCTTTTAGAAATCATTTTCAGGTCTGTTTTAATTCCTAACGTTCTCTCATATGATTTCTGACTCATTTGCATAATGGTTTCATTTGTATTTTAAAAATCAACACCAAACCTTCATTATTTACTTTCCCTGATGCTTTTCAAATATCACAGAATTCTGCAAAGCCATCAGAGAGACAGAAAGGGCCAACATTAAACATTCATTTTTGTTACTTTGGCAAAGAATTCTTGATGTGATTCAGCACAGAGGAACCAGTGCAGGTCTCGGATAGCTATACCTAGTGCTAATTAATTCAACCTAACAAAATCTCTGACAACAATGAGTAGAAATATCTAAATACTCCAGATATATTGGAGAGATCTTTGGAAAATACGTCAAATATTTAGAAACATCAGAAATTTTGAGAAGTATTCCCACATGTATGCACAGTAGTGGGAAGGCACTATGCAACCCCCCCCCCCCATTTTTATCTCACCATTATATTGCTGGCTCTTACACAGTGATTGGTAGAGAGAAGGTCCTCAGTAAGTCGGTGATGAATCTGTGACATCATGTTTACATTGATTCTTGAATATCCACAACTTTAAAGGTCATTAGAGCAGGTAAAACAAAGTGATCTATTTTGTTTTGTCGTATCTATGGATTAAGCAGCGTATGACTTCTTTCCTCCTTCTGTCTATCCCTTCCTCCCTGCTTCCTTCTCTCCCTTCCTTTCCTTCTCTCTCCCTCTCTGGACGCTCCCCTACTTCCTTTCTCTTTTTTTTCTTCTGGTATTTAATGACTCCTATTCTTTATCAGTGTCCCTTATGATACATAGGCGTATAAGGCTTAGCCCCTGCCTTCAAAAAGCTTACAGTTTTTTGAGAGGATACACACATATACATGGCAATTTCAATATAGTATAATAAATATTATGATAGAGGAAATACACAGTGCCTATGAGCCATTTAAGGAGAGGCATTTAGCTCAAGGGGCCTCAGGAAAGTAGTGCCATCTAATCTGAGATTTGAAGGGCAATCAAATTAGCCATACCTAGTTGTCCATGGCTTGGAGGGCCAGATGAGAGGAACTTGTACCTGAATTTAACCTCCCTACTTGTCTGAGGCAGGTGTTGGTGGCCATGCCCAGCTTCAGGTGCTCAGATAGAATCCAGTCCAGTAGTCATAACATGGTAGCCAGAGTGTTTGGCCATAGAGTTTATAGTCAAGAGAAGCATCCAGACCCTGGGTAGCAAAAGAGGAGATAGTAATACTGGAAATTTTGAGGCCTTAGGAGAGATGCTTATTTGAACATGGTCAGATGCAATTCTAATGTCAAGAGACCATGGCACAGCTCAGCCTGCAGAGAGCCTGGGGTCTCTGTCTCGTGAACACAATGCTGTCCAGGAACCAGGCTTACAGCCCATTTGTTGCCTGTAACTGTAGTCAATGGGGGCCCATTGCCTACCTCTGTTGAGCTGTACTAGGAGGTGTTTCTCCCTTCTATTTTCTTTATTTTTTAACTTAAAAAAATTATTTTAAAGATGTGGGGTACAGTTCAGGGTTAGGTAGACAAAATGTTCATTATGCAGGTACCCTTGTTTCTCCTTTTTAACTAAACCTTACAGAAGCTAACTTTGCCTTTGAGAAATCCTTTAGGTCTAATGTTATCTGGATTATAGTGCCAGTGTTCCTTATGAGCACCTGTTATGCTTTGCTGTCAGGTACTGTCTAGGCACAGGGGATGGAGAACAGAACAAAAGATTCTGGTTTGTTCTTTTATTTATTTATTTATTTATTTTTTGAGTTGGAGTCTCACTCTGTCACCCAGACTGGAGTGCAGTGGCACGCTCCCGGCCACCGCAGCCTTGACCTACTGGGCTCCGGTGATCCTTCCGCCTCAGCCTTCCAAGTAGCTGGAACTACAGGTGCATACCACCATGCCCAGCTGGTTTTGGGTTTATTGTAGAGATGAGGTCTCGCCAAGTTGCCCGGGCGGGTCTCGAACCTGTGGGTGCAGGCAATCCACTCACCTTGGCCTCCCAAAGTGCTAGGATTACAGACTGAGCCACCAAGCTTGGCCCTGGTTTGTTCTTTTAAATAAACTACCCAACTTATGCATTTAAAAAATATTTTGGGAGGTATGCTTAAAACTGTGTTTTGCCCAAAACATACACAACTGCTTTCCTCTTAGAAATGTTATATGATACAGAAATGTATGATACAGAAAGGCCAAAACATTAGTGTTTTCCTTCTTCCTTAAATTCTAACTTCTTACATTATCATTAACCACTGATAACCTTTTCTTGTGTATATTTTTAATCCATTTTCTGTGCTTGTATATCTATATACAATCATATGATTTGGGGTTCCATTAGGGAAAAGATGGTGAATTTAAATTAGAATAAGTTGTGTTTAATAAAGGGACTATTTACATGGTGTGGGAAGGGTGTAAGAGAAGCCCAAGTGATCATGTTGACTACCCCTAGACCTGAAGGGATGCAGAGAGGGAGTGGTCCCAGAAACCTGGGTGCAGAGAAGGTACTGCAGAAAGGAACTTTAACAGGCACTGAGACCTTTGGTGGAGAGATACAGTCAGTCCTTAGAGACCACAGCGAGATGGCTGGTAATAAACACACTCCTACAGCTCTCCCATTGACCGAGCCCACAGGAAGCCAGGGAAGAAGAAAACCTATTGATGTAGTTTGTGTAGGTAGACCTCCTTGGTCAGAGAGCGGAGTGAAGAAGGATGGAGAGTGGGTTAGAGGAGCAAGCAGAAGACCTCTAGTACAAATACACACATAGCATATAGTTTTATGAACTCTTCCTTTCTTTGCTTACTTGTTATGGAAGTATGGGTATAGTTCTGTGACTTTTTTGTTAACCTAAACAATCTGTCTTAGAATATTTTTGTGTCAGTAAATATGGGTCTACTTTATTTATTTTAGTCAGTAGCTTCATAGTGTTTTATCATAGTCTATATCAGAATTTTTTTTAAATTTGTATACATAGTAGTTGAACTATACAACAGAATATGTACCGCCTATTTAAGATATGAACAATATCTTAATAAAACATTTGTCTGTAAATTTATCTTGCAAGCTAAAATCACTAATATTGTTGATCCCACCTTAGGCTTATCTCTCTGTAGTCTTCCTGTGACCTTGTAACCTTGCAAATGTTAGTATGGATTTTGTTTCTTTGTGTGTGTTAATTCCCTAATGCTTTTAAAAATAGTTTCTCCATGTATGTATTGCTAAGCAATATATTACATAGTTCTACTTTTTTAAAGGCTTTATAAGATTGCTATTTTATTGTATATAGTCTCCTACAGTTTGCTTTTTTTACATCATAGCATCCATATTGCTGGGTGCAGCTGTGCTTCGTTTATTTTCCCTGCCTATAATACTCCATTGTGTGGATAGGCTGCAACTTACCTCCCCATTCAACTGTTGATGGACTTCTGGGTCATTTCCAGTTTTTGCTGTTTCAAACAGTGCTGCTTATGAACATTATTGTTCGTGTCTCCTGGCACATACATGCAAGAGTTGCTCTAGGGCATATACCTAGGAGTGGAATTTCTGGGTCATGGGGTTTACACATATTTCGCTTTGTGAGGTAATGCCAAATTGTTTTCAATGGGCTTGTGCCAATTTATATTCCCACCAGAAGTATGTAAGAGTTATGGCTGTTCCTTGTCCTTTTCAATGCATGGTATTTGCAGACCTCTTAATTTTTTATCACTAATATTCTTTTCAGGGATGCCAAGCAAAAGCTTAGTGAGAATGTGACTCTGTTATCTTAATAATAAATATTTTTAACCTGGCTATCCTAAAAAGTGAGTTCTTTTTTTCTCTGTAAAAATTGCTTTGTCTTTTCTGCCCTATTTTATTTGTCTAATTGTTTTCTGCAGCATATATAATCTACTAACTGTAACATATTCTAAATATATTTAACTGTAGTTGATACATAAAAACAAATCTGCCAAATGGGTCTTTCTGTTCTTTCCAACTCTAAAATAAATAGGATTCTAATAGAGCTTCATGTGCAAATTATGGCTTATAAAACTGAAGATTAGCAGTGGTGCCATTTGAAGAAGTTAGCTCACAAATAGGAAAGAGAAACCAGCAGTCCCTTTTTATCAAATTCCAGACCACCTTGACTTTCATAGCAAACTGGATTGTATGCTCTTGAAACAATTTGTGTCTCCTTCTATCTTACTCTGCCTCTCTCTCTTCTTCCTTCTTCCTGTTCTTTCTTTTATCTATTCATTCACTGTTTTGCTACATGTCTAGTGCAGAAGACAAATGCGGATGATGAGGAATGGACAGGTGGCTTCTGGAGTACAGAGCAGGAAACATGACCTCTGTAATCCTTGAGCTCCCCTCAGTTCCTGAGATGGGGTAGACTGTACTGAGTATTTGCTAAACTAATGGATGAATCAACATTATAGAAAGCTTCCAGTTCTTTACTCATTGTAGTTTAGGAAAAGCTGCATGGAGATGAAGTATTCTTGAATTCCAACTTTTATTACTGGAGTTAGTCTTCTTTGGCAATTTAATACTCAGAGTACTTTATATGATCTCTTGTTTGATTCCTTCAGGAGACAGAAAATATTCTATCTTTTTATTTTACTTTTAAAAATTCCTTTTGCATCATTTCAAGCACTTCATCTTCCTCCCCAAATCTTGGGAACTGGCATCAACCTCCTTGAAATGTGCCAGCATGCTTTTTCTCCCTTCCATATTAGTAAGAGCTTGTAATCACCCAGTGTTTCTCTGACCTAGAAAAGCTGAGAAATTCACATTAATGAAAACACAGGGACTTACAAAATTACTCTCAGCCCTCTCGCTTAGAAGCATGTCTGGCACTTGGTAATTAGCTGGATGGAATGTGGGTAATGGATGGAGTGCCCTGGTGCTGCTGTTGCTGATAGGGTTATGTAACTTTGAAATCAGGAAGCAGATTCAGTGGGGTAGCAGAGAACTGCCTTTAACAAACTGCTGGGATTGGCTGAACTTGTGCTGGCCTTGCACTCTTACTATTATAACCTTGATGTCTTTCTCATTTGTAAACTTTATTTGCATGCCAGAGATCAGCTGTATTTGCCTGGGTCCCTAGTTTCTTTAATCTTTTGTCCTGAGTGGCTTGCATGTAAATCAACTTCAGACTCTCAGTTTTCCGTATACTGCTCCAGTTTGTACTCTGTAAAGAATTCTTTCTTTGTGGCCTCCTGTCCAAAGCATGGCAGTGTTTCTTAAAACTGGACAATATGGTTGCTATTAGGAGTAATGAGTTGTTATCAAGCATCATTATGAGGTTGAATAGATGGAGCAACTGAGACAGTTCAGGACTGAGGGTTTCCCAGCTAACACAATGTGGGACCCTGGAGAATCTACCAAGCCACACCAGGTCTCCTATTCCACTTCTGCCACCGGTGATGTTTTCCTTCCTACTAGGGATGTGTGAGTATATCTGCAAACTGTGATTGTAAAACAATTTGAATGAAAGTTTGTAATTTTATTCTGTGCCCCATGCAGTAATGGGGTAAGCGCCATTTTCACATCTTTACATACATTATGTATTAGTATGTCTTCTTCTTATACCCATGAATCAAGTGTAATTATTTTTATTTTTAAAATACACACATGTAAGAAAACTGAACCAATAGAGAGAATAAGGCAGACAATATTGAAAGAGAAAGGTGTTTAGTCATCGAGCTACTACTGAAATATTGAATCTCTTTAATGGTGATATATGTGCTAGAATGTTTTTTCTTATCCTTTTCTCTAGAGAAGATTAATTTATTTGGCAATATCTAAATAACTGAAGGGGATATATATGCATTCATAATTTAGGGTACCTGCATAATGACCATTTGTATACCCAACCCTGAACTATACCCCACATTTTAAAAACAAAAATAATAAAAATAAAATTAAACAAAACATAATTTAGAGAAATAATTTGGCTGTTTTTGTTAGCAGACCTGAAATACCATTGTCCTTCCAAAGACTGCTTAGCTTGATTCTACAAGTAAACCACAAAAAATATTTGATATATTTTGCCATATTCCGTTCTCTTCTCTCATCCCCATAAGGCAGGAGACTGAGTTGTGTTTTTTTGTTTTGTTTTGTTTTGTTTTGTTGCAAACTTTACTGTCTTAACCTAAACTTCCACAGTTGTTCTTTAAATGGGAATTTGATCATCTTGCCACATGTCATGTTAATATATGGAATCCTATAGAGGCAATGTTCATAGAGACAAGTTCTCAGGGTGGTCAGCTCTGCCCAGTTGCCCCTTGGTCCAAGCATGATTTATAGAGTTGGGTTCTCTGAGCCTGGGTTGGGTGCAAGGACCAAGCAAATGAAATCAGAGACCCTTGGGCTGTAAAAGAGGTGAGCAAGAGGTCAAACAGCCTATGGCTCCTCCAGTTGTTACAAAGGATCCATCATTAACAGCACAAGCTTGTGACTGTAACCTGAGTGAAATATCTGGAGCAGTTCTGGAAATACAACATGTCTTGGAAATCATCTGGGTGCTTGATAAAAATCTAGATTCCTTAAAACAAATAAAGAAAAAATACGCAGATTCCTGAGACCTTTGCTCAGATTCTGCTTCAGTGGGTTTGGGGCGGGACCCAGGATCTGCACTTATGCAGATACCACAAGTGATTCTGATGCTGGTGCTCTTGTCTCTACCCTTTGGTTCTCTGCCTTTACCTCAGAAAGAAGCTTTGAATATGACCCTTTTAATGTCACCATTTGGAGCTGGAGCCAGAAATTACTATGATGTACTTTAATCTAGTTGAGCTCTATTTCAGAGGTACTAGCTGGCTTTCTAGAAGGCCCCTACTGGACCCAGGTAGTATCTAGTGGTTTGAATGATAGAAAGCTGGAGTCAGCAGCTAGCCTTCCTATGCAGATCCTTCTCTTTTGGAAAGCCCTCTAGCATTCCAATGTAAAATAACAGATGATCCCAGGCTGGAATTTTAATTAGGAAAGCTGAATGACCTGGAAGTAAATTATCAAGAATTTGAATATTAGCTAAGATCAATGGAACAGAATGGACAGCCCTGAGGCACATCTATGTATGTGTGTGCAAAAAAATAATTAAGTTTATTATAAAGACTCTCTATATATCATGGTGGAACTTATTTTCATACAGTCTATAGATGCCACTGAAATAATAAAAATCATATGAATCATTTGTAATTGACTGCCACAAGTCAAGCCTTGTTCTACATGATCTATAAACCTTCTGCTAGTCCTTATAATAACAAGCACTTTAAGTATTATTATTATCATCCTACTTTTATAGATAAGAAACCAAGGTACAGGAAAATTAAGTAACTTGCATGATGTTACACAGCAAGAGAATAGCGGCCTGGCTCTCTTGGTTTGTGTAAATTAGAATGAAATCATTGAGCATTTGAAGAATCTAAAGAAACCTTCATTTTCAAAAGAGTAAAGAAATAAATACCTGAAGGGCAGTCTAAGGACACAACACAACCACTTGAGAGAAGTGTTATGGCTTTTTTTACTTTTTGAAGTTTTTCAGAAATGTATCCAGGTACAGTAGCTGTAGCCTCTAATGCATGTTGGGGTTAATTCTGGGACTTGTATTGTCATTCAGAATTTGACAGTATAATAGTTATTTGTGTTACTAAACCTTTTAGGCTGGAAGGTTTTATACATTAGTAGCTGTTAAAGATCTTATGGCAGAAATAACCGTCTTGATTATAGAAGCCCTAGTTTGACCCACATTGATCATAATATGTTTCTGGCATGGTCAAGAAGGTTTTTTCCTCCGGATTCAAGTACTTTATAAAGCATATTTAAAGGCTGACTCCACTCTCCCTGTAATTATACAGCCCTTACGTTAGTCCTGGTAGAATCTTTTTTGGGGATTTTTTTTTTTAATATTGTGAAAGAAACGATAGTAAGACAATTGCCATTGCTTAGTATTAAATTTGAGTCCTGTTTATGATTAAAATATCCCTTGGTTCACCAGCCAAGGGTGCCAAGGTAGTCTTGCTATGGTTCATGCTCAGTTTTGCATCCTATAACCCTATCTTGCAGAGCTGCAGGTCTCCAGGCCTCCACCAGAAGTCCCCTTTGGGCAGTTCTCAAAACTTTCACTGGTGTCTCTCATGTGCTTAGCCCCACGTTTGTTCATGATCACCTACTTCTGTCACCTTGTTAGTATATTCTGACATAAAAGTTTTAACCTACAGGGGTGCCAAAAAATATATACACATTTTAAGTATGACGTTTGCACAAAAGATGGCTTTAATCAAATGAATGCTAGCATTACCAGGTGGCAAGCAGGATTGTCAAAGAAAATGGCAGAAGCACAGTTGAGCAAACTACACATTGCTACCGTAATTTAACTCAACTTCCAAAAGTAATACATAGTTAACATCTCTTAAAATGTGTATATATATTTTTGGTACCCCCTCTATAATCAATGATAGTAAGGAGCAAAGTTCTATGCTTTACCATTTCTTTTTTAAGAATAGTTTTTTTTGGGGGGGGAAGCATTGGTACAGAATTTCCTGTTCTCGAGATGTAGAGTTTTTCATATGTCAACCAGCTGTAACCTTTTGAAGGTTTAATGAAATCAGCAAATATAATCCACTGTATGAGAGTGGATATGAATCAAGTCTATTATTGTTGAACAAATGGCATTAATTTCCAGTGCACATGTGGACCTGAGTTTTAAAATATTTGTTTGAAAAATGTCAAGCTGCTCATTGTTTTAGAATATTTGAGCAGCTTGCCAGTGTGCTCAACAGTTGTACTTCTAAAAGGTTACAGTGTTCGCATATTTATTCCTTTCAACTTTAAAAATTCTTCCAGTGGCCCGGGTAGTGGGAAAATACCTCGAATTCCTCTTTGTATGGATTGCATTTCCTAGAAGGTGTAACAAATTCCGTTTCACTTTCAGCAGTAGCTTTGGACTAAGGGACTCACTTTATACCTTGGTGTTCGCCATCCTGTCTCTGGGTAATGTTCTTTTCAATGTCCCCAGAGTTTGTAGAATTAGGTTGCTTAACACTAATGGAGAAGCTTTTATCTCCTGTGCCAGTGTCAGCCACCTAGGAAAGAGAGCTGGGGGTGGGGGGAACTATGTTTGTTGAGTGCTCCAAGGATGATGAATGAGACAGCATGGGCTCTGCCCTCCTGGAGGTCATAATTGCAGTCCAGCCAGGTCAATGAGGACAGAGAGTACAGTGGTCTCCAAAGTAAGTGTGGGTAGATCCAGGAGGATGTTGGAAGCAAATATAAAACTTAAGTTGATCCCATTTTGAATTTCCATTGTTTTGGATGTTTCATAATGCAGATAGGACATTGATGTCATGGTCCATCTTTTATATTAAGCTTAAATTATTTTATGCACACATACACAGATATACTTCAGGGCTGTCTGTTCTGTTCCTTGATCTTAGCTGATGTCTTTAAGAAAGATTGACAACTATGTTTTAAAAATCTAATCTATCTAATCAGGAAATTGATTTCAACAAAATACTCTATTTTATAAAAATATTTTATTATGTTTTTCCTTCAAGATGAAAGAATGCCCAGCAGTATTTTTTTTTTTTGCACCTGTATCTAATTTAGCACCTCTTTCAACTTAGATTTGAAATTGGAAGAACTTACAATACATTTGTGTCAGATAATCTGTTGCACTGATGCAATTTTCCATTTCCTATAAACATGACCCCCTGCATTAACCTTGCACTTGTCTCCATTTCATCATATTTGCCAGGTGTGAATTCTCTATTAACTGGTTTCCTCTTGCTCCTAGATCTGTCCTCTTCTTGAGGAAGTTCTCCACACAATTAGTTTGCTTTCAGATTCCCCTGAGTTTGCTCTCTGCCCAACCAATTCACTGGTGATACTGCGAATTGTAGTCAACTCAAGTGACTTCCAGTTGATTTGCCTTGAGCAGTGGCTGCTCATTTCATGGACTGCCGAAATCCTGGGTCATGCTGACCTGTTGATGCTACCAGTGCCACAGACTACTCATATCTGTCTTGCTTTTTATAATACTGACCTTCCAATTAACTTTGTGAAAAGATACATCCCTGAGTATGTTTTTCCAGTTATCCAACTCTTAGTCCATTAGATCTTATCTTCAGCACTTACCTCTTCCCTAATTTTCCCTATGAGGTAGATTTAAAAACAAAAACAAAAAACAAAAAACCAACCCTTCACTTTTGGCTCCCTTCCATAGCACTTCTATGACCATTAGATGCTTGCCTTTCTTTCATTTCCAATACAAAATTGTTTGATGACTCTGTATGATTAGAAAAATAATTCCAGAAAATCATGTTTTAGTTTACTGTATTGAATCTTTCTTGGGACTTCTAGATCTAATTTGTTGCATTTCACCATTTGAAATAAAATTATCAGGTGGATCTGTTTGTGTTTAGTTATTTTTTTTTTAATTTTCTAAATTAACATGCCCATCCATAATTCCCACATTCAAGTTAAACCAATATGTCTGATACCTCAAGCATTTCCTAAATGGGGCTTCCTGACTCACTACTCTGCTCGATGCTAACTTGTAAAAAAAGACTTCAGCATTCAAACCCCTTCTGACCCTTGAACTTTGTACCAGTTGGCCCTTTTGGCTGGAGTTCTCTTTCCTAGATTTTCATGTGGCTCACTCTATCATTAAAGGTTTCAACTCAACCTTTACTTTCTTGGAGAGGCCTTTTTCTGGCCACTGAACCCTCTGCCACAGCGTGTCACATTATTTTATTTTTTCATAGTATATGTCATTGTCTGGAATTATTTTTTGTTCACTTATACATTACCTGTCCTCTGATTAGAATGTAAATTCAGAAGAGCAGAGGCCTCTTCTGTCAAGTTCATTGCTCTATCCCTAGCACATAGTATCGTGGCTGGCACACAGTGGTTTGATAAATGCTTGATGGATGCATGGATACAACATTTAAGAAATGCTAGATGAAATAAGGTTAAACAGGTTTCTCTATTTTCAGGAAAAGATATGTTGGTACAACATTTTCAATTTCAATGTTCTTAGTCAAATGTATGTGTATGTGTATATACACACATACTAGATATCTTCTATTCAGACTTTTTATTTCTGTACATATATATGCAAACCCCCCCAAACCAGAATTTATTTATTAAAAATTGTGTATTTATTCTTACATGTTTAACTTTAGTCACCTTCAAAGTACTTTTTATTTGATGCAGTACACCTATCAAGATGCTTTTTTTGCTGCTTAAAACAGTTTTTATACTCATCAATGTTGATGTCTTTTAAGTGCTTCTGCTGTTTTTTGTTTCACCTCTTCCACATCTGCAAAACATCCCTTTGAAGACTTCTTTCATTCAAGGAAACAATAAAAAGTCACTTGGGGTGAAATCAGGTGAATAGGGAGGGTGGGGCATGGGGGTCATGCCTTTTTTTGGTCAAAAACTCAGTGTGGTGTAGGCAGATGTGCTCGTAAATCACCCAGCATGAAATGAGCAAGCATGTTGAAAGAATCTCCAAAAAAATTCACTGAAGCAGAATGCAGCTTCTCACCACAATGCTAGCTGGTGCACTGGTGCTAATGGGTTCCTAGAATACTTACCTAGCAGGGGAAGCCTGTACTACAAGGGGTCTACCCGCCAAAAAATAATTTCTTTTTTGGGGGGGAGGGTCATACAAACACAGACACACACACACAAGGTGCCAAAAAATGTATACACATTTTAAGTATGATATTCACTTAAAAGATGACGTTAATCAAATGAATGCTAGCATCATTATGCAACAGGCAGGACAGTCAAAGAAAATGGTGAAAGCATGGTTGAACGAACATCATACTACAGATTGCTACTGAAATTTAATTCAACTTTGAAAAATAGTATATAGGTAACATCGCTTAAAATTTGTGTACATTTTTTTGGCACCCCTGGTATATGTGTTCAGTCACATTATTATTATTAAGTCTCATTAAGATTATAATAGAGCTATATAATTGAATAGGCTATACCATCTAGGTTTGTTAAATGCACTCTATGATGTTCACACAATGACAAAATTGCCCAATGACACATTTTTCAGAATGTATCTCCATTGTTAAGTAACACATGACTATATTCTGTTCTAATGGTTTGTCTCTCTTATGCCAGTATTATATTGTTGATTACTGTAGCTTTTTAATTCAGAATCAGAAAGTGTAATGACTTTAGCTTTGCTCTTTCTTTCTTATGATTGATTTCGTTATTTGTGGTCTTTTGTGGCTTCATATGAATTTTTGAATTTTTTTTTCTGTGTCTGTAAAAAATATTGGAATTTTGATAGGAATTACGTTGAATCTTTAGATTGCTTTGGGTAATATGTGTATTTTAACAATATTAATTTTTTCAATTTGTGAATTCAGGATGTCTTTACATTTGCTTGTGTTTTAATTAATTTCTTTTATCATTATTTTTTAGTTTTCAGTATACAAGTCTTTCACATTCCTAGTAAATGTTATTCCTAGGTATCTTATTCTTTTTTACGCTATTTTAAATGGGACTGTTTTCCTAATATCCTCCTGAGATAGTTAATTGCTAGTGTATAGAAACATTACTGATTTTTGTATGTTAATTTTGTATCCTGCAACATTACTGAATTCGTTTATTAGTTCTAAGTTGTTTTCTGGAGTCTTTAAGTTTTCTTTATTTAAGATCGTGCCATTTGTAAACAGAATCAGTTTTACTTCTTCCTTTCCAACTTGGGTGTCTTTTTTTTTTTTCTTGCCTAATTGCTCTGCCTAGGACTTCCAGTACTATGTTGAATAAGAGTGGTGAGAATTCCTAATCTTAGAGGAAAGACTTTCCATTTTTCAGTTAAGTATGATATTAACTGTGGACTTTTGTATATAGTCATTACTGTGTTGGGGGAATTTCCTTCTATTTTGGTTTATTAAATGCTTTTATCGTGAAAGAATGTTGAATTTTGTCAAATGCTTTTTGGCATCTATTGATAAGATATGTAATTTGTATCCTTTAATTTGCTAATGTGGTATATAACATTATTGATTTTTATATGTTGAACCATTCTTTCATCCCTAGGGATAAATCCTACTTAGTCATGGTATATGATTATTTTAATTTGCTACGGAATTCAGTTAGCTAGTTTATCTGTGGAGGATTTTTGTATCTGTATTCATTAGGGATATTGATCTGTAATTTTCTTGTATTGTCTGACTTTAGTATTAGGTTAATGCTGGCTCATAATATGAGTTTTGAAGTGTTCCTTTCTCTTCAGTTTTTGGAAGAGTTAGAGGATGATTGACATTAGTTATTTAAATCTTTGGTAGAATTCACCAGTGAAGCCATCTGGCCCTGGGCTTTTCTTTGTTGGAAGGTTTTTTGATTGCTGATTCAATATCTCTACTAGTTATAGTCTATTCAGACTTTCTGTTTCTTTATAATTTAGTCTTGGTAGGTTATATGTTTTTAGGAATTTATCGATTTCTTCTAGGTTATCAAGTTTTTTGGCAAGAATTATTTATAGTAGGTTTGTGATCCTTTTTATTAGTATGGCATTCGCTATACTGTTTCTTCTTTCATTTATGATTTATTTATTTGAGCCTTCTCTCTTTTTTCTTATTTTACCTAAGAGTTTGCCACTTTTGCTTGTCTTCTCAAAAAGTGAAGTCTTAGTTTCACTGATTTATTTTTTACTGGTTTTCTCTTTTCTTTATTTCTGCTGTAATCTTTGTTATGTCTCTTCTGCTAATTTAGGGCTTAGTTTGTTCTTTTACTAGTTTGTTGAGATATAAAGTTAGGTTGTTTATTTGAGATCATTCTTCTTTTTTAATATATGCATGTATTGCTATGAGTTTTTCCCTTAGTACCACTTTTGCTGCAGGCCTTAAGTTCTGACATGCTGTGTTTTCATTTGTTTGTCCTGAGGTATTTTCTGACTTCCTTTTTAATTTCTTTTTTGACACAATGGTTGTTCAAAAGTGCATTGTTTAATTTTCACATATCTATGGATTTATCAGTTTTCCTTTTGCTATTAATCTAGTGTCAATCCATTGTGGTCAGAAATATATTTTGTATAATTTCAGCCTCCTTAAATTTGCTAAGACTTGTTTTGTGACCTAGCATACGGTCTACTGTAAAGAAAGTTTCATGTATAGTTGAGAAGGATACATATTCTGCTGTCACTGGATGGAATGTTCTATATATGTTTGTTAGGTCTATTTGATTTATAGTATTATTCAAGTTTTCTATTTCCTTGCTGATCTTCTGTCTTGATTTTCTGTTCATTATTGAAAGTGTGATATTGGAGTTTCCTGCTATCTCTGTAGTGCTGTCTATTTCTCCCTTCAGTTTTGACAATATTTGCTTTATGTATTTAGGTGCTCTGATGTTGGATGCATATACATTTATAATCCTTATGACTTCCTGGTGGATTGACCCTTTTATCATTATATATGTCCTTCGTCTCTTGTGATAGTTTTTGACTTAAAATCTATTTTGTGTGATGTAAGTATAGCCACTTAAGCTTTCTGGGGTTTACTATTCGCATAGAATGCCTTTTTCTATCCCTTTCACTAAGTCTAAAGTGAGTTTCTTGGTTTTTTGTTTTTGTTTTTTATCAATCCATTCAATCACTCTATATTTTTGATTGGGAGTTTAATCCATTAACATTTAGTGTATTGGTAAGGGGAGGATATTTTATTGACATTTTGTTGGTTGTTTCCTGTTACAGTCCTTTTGTCTGTCTTTTCTTCTCTTGCTGTCTTCCTTTGTTTTCTTCATGATTTTTTAAATATTAATATGCTTTGATTTTTGCTGACATTTTTAGCATTATATTTTTTCATGTGTCTTGGAATTTTGGTTTGTTGACTCATTCTGAGTAGAATGTTTTTAAATTCATTTTTTATTGTATTGTTTTCTCTCCCTTTGAGTTTACTATTCCTTTTCTAGAGGTTTTGTGATTACTTTCACCTGGCCTGCAAGACTAACAGTTAAGAACCAGGTTTTATTATGTTGTATCAGATATGCTTGCCAATGGTGATATTGGGGATATCACATAATCTGTTATCAAACCATCAGTGACTGCTTCTGAGTCATATCTCCTCTAAAGCTCAAATTTGTATAAAACTACCTGTTGGCTTTCTTTTTGTTCATTTTTGTTGTCATTGTTGTTGTTGTTTCAGCCTTCCTTTATGAGCCCAACCTTCTTGTTTGACTTCACACAGTTAACTTAGCTTTGGTCCTGTTATCTTCAGTGAAGCATTTAGATTTTCTTATCCTGTAGGAGCAGAATGCCCAGCAGTCAGTGCTGGGTTCTAGATCTGGAGCCCTGCAGGTTCCCTAGCTTCATATCTACTCACTGCTTGTTATTCTAATCCATTTCTGGTCCACAGGGATATTTATCTGCTTCTTAGAGCCAAACTATAAACTTTAGGTTTTCGTTTTTTTATGTTTCATCTCTAATTGCCACAGAGGAGGCTTATAGTGGTGAGAATTTTCTGCACCATGTTGACCAGAAGTCTCACAATTACTTTTTAAGCATTACCTTATTTTTGGTCCTAAATTCTTGCTCATGGCTATGTATGATTCTGACCTTTAAACATAATAAAGGTTAATCTTTTTTTAATGTACTCATTGTTTATACTCATCACCGAGAGAAAGTGAATTACATTATACAGTAGTCAAGAGTAAACTTCTTTAATAGGTTTATGTGACTGAAATTGCAAAGGTCAAAGAATTAATAATAGGAAATTTGTTTTAATTGTGCATAGGTTACAAAAATAATAGTTTCTTTAAGAGACTGAACTAGCTTGATTCTGAATCATATTTTCTTACTTAACAGAAACAAATCAACTCAAATTGATTTGTTGATTTTCTGCTGATCCCAGGTCTTTGAGAAATACGCATGAAGGAAATAAAAAGGTCTCTACCATTAGGAAATCTAGTGTTTCTCAGCTGAAGGGTGAATTTGGAAAGCATTCCCCTCTCCCCAGTAGAAGTCATGAGAATCAGAGATTTTTATTTTCAGGCTGTGAGCTCTATCTCCCTTTCTCAACCCTCTATCAAGGGATTGTATTCCTTCACCTTCAACTTCTTATGAATTACTATAGAAGAGAGCCACTTTCACCAAGAACATACACCATACCACTTGAGCATTATGATAACAACAAAACATGTAATTAAATCCTACGATGGATTAGGAAACCAGATGGATTGAGCGTACACTGCCAGACAATGCATTAGGCCATTCCTTGCTATAATTGCTGTTACATCAGCACCGTGGACAGATATTAACATCCATTGTTAGATACATGGAAATTGGGGCTCAGAGAGCTCAAGCAGCTTGCCAAGGGGCCCTAGTAAATGGCAGAGGTGGACTTCAACTCCCAGCCCACCTGCCTCTGAAGCCTAGGTCTTAACTACTCTGTTGTAATAAGAGGGACAAAGGCAGGATTACTTTATTGCAGTTTACTGAAGAAACATATGAGATTAAAATTTATAAATTGTTAGGGTATAGGCTTAAAACAGATGAAATGATGCTTCTTTGACAGACCATTTGGTCTTTTTCTTTGATCTTTAAATAATTCTACACTAAAATTTGTCTATAATAGCAAAAAAATTGCTATTTTCCCTTTTTCATTTCCTTTCCATTCTTGGCAATCTTTACACCTCCCTTACACTCCCTTACGGAGATTGTGCTCAAATGTAATGTGAGGAAATGCTTTTTGTCCCAGTTTAAGCTTCTTGTTTCTGTATGACATATAGCAGACATCTGATGCTTTCTCCAAGGCCCTGTCCTGGACCCTCTCCCTGTACTTTAGACCATTTATTTCGTTAATTCGTTAGTTTGTTATTAATAGAGAAAGGGTCTTGCTGCATTGCCCAGGCTGGTCTTGAACTCCTGGCCTCAAGTGACCCTCCTAAAGTGCTGGGATTACAGGCATGGGCCACCTTGCCTGGCCTTAAAGCCCTTTTAGGGAGAGAGCCATTCTGTGGCCAGTCTTGCCAACTAAGTACAGTTGACGGTAGAATCATTCATAAAGTTAGCCATCACCAGGACAAAACTAGCCCAGGTGTGTTTTAGACAACATCAGTTCAAACACGGGAATTCATTTTCACCCAGTGCTACCTAGTTACCTAGTAACTCCAGAGTTACTTAGAGGGTTGCAAGTGTGTGATTTCTTTTGAGCTATAACTTTTTCCCCCTTTGCAGCCTATTATTGAGATGAAAATGTAACTTAGCTATTTCATAGTGTATGGTTGTTTTTTAAATGGAATGAGTTCATACTGTTTTAAATTAGGCTCACCAAACAACATTTTTAGAATATTTTCACAATTTTAAATAACATATGCTTGTGATTGATACTTCCTCTAATTCAAACTGGCAGCACAAAGTGCTCTAAGCCAGTGCCCACAGAAGCAGTCTGTATGGAATCTACTTATGCATTCCAACTTCCCAAGTGAATCTTTCCTAAAGGGAATTGTTTGCAATTTTGAGACCGTCTTACAATAATTATGGTATAATCAATAATGGCAAAAATCTACATAGTTCATGCCATGTACCAGGGAATATGATAGTGATAAACATGCCATCTCATTTAATTCTCAAAACACACTTTAAAGGTAGGTTTGTATTGTTATTTCCACTTTTTGGATAGGGAAATAAAGGTTAGAGAACTTAAGTAACTTTCTCATGCCAAACGGATGGGGACACATTGTTGAAAGCACTCGTTACGCTATGTGTGGCTGCAAAAAGTGGCAGATTAATTTTTAGACTAGCCAAATAAAGGGTCAGGCATTAGAGAAAAACCAATCAAAAGTAGATTCTTCATCATCTCTAGTGAAGCAGCCAGGATTGAAATAATCCTGAGCTATGAGTCAAAACCTCTGGCTTCTACTCTCAAGCCCTACCACTTATGTAAATAATTTCACTTCTCTGTATAAAAGCACAATGTTGGCTATAATTTCCTAAAGTCATTCTAGCTTTAATAGGATGTGACTGTAGGAAATATAAAAATCTAGAGTTGTTGTGGGTTTTTTAATTTATGTAATTGTATGCAATTAAAGAGACCAAGTAAATTCTGGGAGCTGCCAAGAAGGTTGTTACAGTTACATATAACACTCAAAAAATTTATTGTATCCATACATCACAGGTTTTGTTGCTACATCTCCAAAATCTAGTGGAATTCAAGAAAATTCAGAAGGAGCCATCACAATGGCATGATGAGACTATTATAAGGGGTGTAGCACTCTTCAGCCTTCAAAGGGAGAAAAAAAAATGCCTCACTTAGGAATGTCTACAAAATCATGATTTTTATGTATTTTATACTTGAGAAAGTAATTTTAGCTCAGATAAAGCAAAGTACTGTTTCACACAGTGAATGATAAATTTATGGAAATTTCTACCTGTGGATGCAAAAAGTAAAAATAACTTTGAGAACATGTAGGTAAATGCAGAAATGACAGTCTATCATGGATTATCACAGAACACTATAAAATATGGAGTTCACCCCTAAAAGTTAGTAAGGATCATAGTTATTATGCCATCCCACAGTATGCCCCTGAGTTCCAATGGGAGTTGTTGATACAGCAGAGTTCTAATTCAGGTAGGCAAAATTTAACTGTTAAAACATTCTTTTTAGACTGGCAGGTTTCCTTGATAATTAATATTACTAGTAGTGTAATATAAGTTTAGAATTCTGTTTTGGTTCCTGCTGAAAAAAAAGCATGGTGACAGCAGTTTATATTAGAAAACAATACCAGTATTACAGAAAAATATTAACAGTTCTTTCTTGCTGACTGATGACCAAGATCAACCCACTTTTCCATTTAGAATCATAGAATCTTAGAGTTGACAGCATCTTTAAAGATGATCTGTCTCAGTGCCCATCACATACTACCTCCTCAGGGTCAGGTGTCCATTCTTTACCTGACAGGTGTTCCTTATGCCTCTGTTTGCACACTGCCAGTATTGGGCAGCTTGTTCCTCTGGGGAGTACTGTTCCCTTGTTGAACTGCTCAAATTTATTCTACTGAGCTCAGATCTGCCTGCCAGTGCTTTCTTCTCACTGGCCTGGCTATACCTTCTGGGCAATTCTTCTCTTCTTGCAGATGAAACACCTAGCTCTTTGACGTCTTCTCCAGGGTAACATATTCAGCTGCTCTTCAAGCAATGCATTTCCAGACACTGTAAAATCTTGACAACCCTTTTCTGACCACTTTCTCTTTTCCAAAAGCACTCCTCAAATGTTCTTGAGGAAAGAAAAAATGGAGGAAAAAGTGTTTGATTAATTTAGAGTAAAAAGGGACTATAACTTCACATAATCAAGAGTATTATTTTATTTTTAATCAATGAACTCTAAATTTTTTTTAGTGTTTTCCCATGACTGAGACACACAGCTCAATATGCTTATGGCTCCCAAATCTCCTGATTGTTGCCAGATAGACTGCTATGAAACCTCCATCTCAAAGTGCACCTTCATATTTATCCATTCTGAATTTCCATGTAATTTAAAGCTAACATTTCTGCTTCGGGATATTTTATAATCTTGATTATTTGGTCAAACACATTAATGATTCATCTTACATTGTTATCATCTTACACCTCATAAGCGTATCTCCAAGATATTGATGGGAATGTTAAGCAAGATTATACCAAGGACTGGGTTAAGTTAAGCAATGCTAACATTAAAAATTTAATGAGAAATATAATTTAGTGAGAATTGTACTTTGATGCTTGTATTTCTTTTAATATTGCTCTAATTTATAGCCTATCAAGATATACTGTTTGTACTAATAGATACAAGTTAAGTTTAAAAACACTTGTTTTTATTGTATTGTTGGTTCTTCAGAAAGTGCACAATTGAGTACACCTTTCTTTGCTTTCTTTTTTTTTTTTTTAAAGTTTTCCACACGTGATTATTCAGAACACATGGCTACAACTAACTGATTTAATTGGTAAAAATATAATCTAATGACAACTCAAAATAATTAGAAATAGAGAGACAACCTCATGAGTGTTGACTTGAAAATCTAAATCCACAGTGTGACAATAAGGCCACAATATTCATCGATGGAAAAAGTGAACAGTCCTTTTATGATGTGTATTTTAATTAATTGCATTTAAGAGAGAGGATAACTAAACTATTCATTTTCCTTTGTGGTCTCTATTAAGTTCTGAAAATTACCTTGTCTTTCTATTTTGTTCTTTTTAAAATAGTCACTCTGCATAGACTCTCAGTCTCCATGCCAATTATTATTACTTTCTCTTCAGCAGGTCTACCTGTATCAAACATTACAACATTCAAGCTTCTCCTACTCCTTAATCTCTATAGTTCACTTTTAAGGGGATGGAAGATAAGTTTTCTGTATTATGCAATGCATGATCATACTTCATGTTAGCTTTGGAATTAAAGAAGTCACTTTCAGACTATTTTTTTGAGGTGTGATGGACAAACATTATAAGATTAATCAACATTTAACTTAACAGTGGCTTTTTATTCTTGTGAAACTAAGATAATCACTTCCTCATGCAAATGTGTTATTTGTGAATATTGAAGTTAAGCTTCAATTTATTATATTTTAGGCATATAGAGGGAGGACCCCAAAAACTATTTTTTATTTATAAAAAATAGTGTATTTATTCTTACATATTTAAACTTCAGTCACCTTCAAAGTACTTTCCATTTGATGCAATACACCTTTTAAGATGCTTTTTCCACTGCTTAAAACAGTTTTTGAACAGCTCGATTTTGATTTTAGTGCTTCTGCCATTTTTTATTTCACCTCTTCCACATTGGCAAAATGGTTCCCTTTAAAAACTTTTTTCATCCAGGGAAACAAACAAACAAAAAAGTTGTCTGGGGCGAGATTGGGTGAATAGGGAGGGTAGAGCCTGGGGGCCATGCCATTTTTGGTAAAAAACTGCTGAACACTCAGTGTAGTGTGGGCAGGCATGTTGTTATTGTGGAAGAACCAGTCACCTATTTGCCACAATTTGGGACATTTCTTACGCAAATGATGACACAACCTTCTCGAAACTTCCAGATAAATATTTGGTTGAACATTTAATTCAGAGGAACAATTTCTGAGTGTATTACAAAAGGCCTACCCTTCAAAAGTTAATTTTGGGTTTTTTGGGATCTCCCCTTGTATATACTTTTCCTTGGATCTCATAGTGCTTATGTTAGGTACAATACTAGTTAAGGAGTCTATTCTGTTTTTTTCTCTAGGATGTGTAAATTGTAATAAAAAATAAGATCAGATCATGGGTAATGGGGAAAATAGTATTCTTTCAAACAAGGATGCAAGAAAATGAAATGTTCAATGTTTGCAACATCCCTTTTCCAAAACAAAATATACTGATGGAATTCGACTTGTCTGAACATAGCAATTATTAGCTAAAACGACCTAGCTGATAGTGTGTAAAGTTGAGTTTGTTGGAAGGATTAAAGACTAAGAGGTACTGTGCTTGCATAGCAAGTTGGCTGATTGTGCAGGCACGGAGACTTTCAAAGTAAGCTTGGCTTTTTGATACCCTGTCCTAAAGCTAAAAAGCAGGTCATCGAGAAGTCCTCCATTAGGGATGTCAGTAACATTATTTAACTGTCTTGTGTTTAAGCTAGGATTTATGCATAAAAATAAAATTTGTTTTCAAGTATTGTCATCATGGGAAGCCATGCAACTACCCTAAAGTTCATTTCCAAGTCTTGGGACTTGAGATGATTGACATCTGACTCCCCACTGCCACTGTGGTCCAGAGACATGGCAGGCAGGAGTCAACTGTGTGAGGCAGAAACACTTTGAGTAGCTTTCATTTAAACTGCACCGGCTGTCATGGTTGGGTAATTTTCAAAGCTACATAGGCTCCTGGATTTTAGAAGCCATTAGATGTCAAGGAGAATTCTTCAGCCTGTAAACCTAAATGGTCAAAATTTAAGTTGAAGAAAGTTGTTTTTTCAGTAATGAAAGATTGATGATATACCTATCATCTTGTTTAAATTGAACCATAAAAAAGTTTGTAGGGTACCAAATTCTGCTTTTCTTCTTCTTTTTTAGCCCTATCTACTTAGCCTGACAAAAGCCTAGGACATAGTAGTGAGTGAATGGTTTTATGGAATGAGAAGTTATAACTGCGTAGTGTACCGTGCCTAGATTTGACCATGGGAAAGATCATCATTAATGACACAGAAGTTACCTAAACTCTTCATGCCCCTTCCCTCCCTTCAGGAAGTTCAAATACAATGTTGTAATTCAGCTCTTCTATTCTTCCCATCCTCTCAAATGAGATAAGTTATTTAGATGCCTGGTTTTTTCACTTAAAAGAAGATAATCACCAGTTGCATCCAATCATGACTCTGGATGAAACACAATTGCCTCCATTTCTTCAGTATTATTTCCTTCCATAGACATTCTCTGCTGTGCCCCTATCCTCAAACTAATGTTTAATCAATTACAGCCACTTCTTCCCAAAACACTGTAATCATATTTTATAAATCTATCTAGAGCTTGGTTTTCATGAGTCACATATAAATTAGGCCCTTCTTGTTTTATCATCAGCTATCAGTCCAGTAACATGCTCACAGAATTCAACCAGGGATAGGCATAATCTTCTTTTTATGAGTCCAGTTTGAGAGCACAAGTAAGAGGGGATAGTCTGGGAGTAGAAACAGCTCTTTTCAGGACCAGCTGTGGCAATGCATGAGCATTTGGACAGATGGCCCATTTTCATGTGAAAGGATTCTGTATCCTACAACCTAACACCCAACAGCTTCAGCTTCACTTTAAAAAAAAAAAGAAAAAGAAAAAAGCTTGAAGATAAGAAATCAACTCGAGGAACTCAGATGTTTGCTGTGTTGCCTCTGAACACACCCTGTGTGTCAGGAGCCTAGCTTTATTCTGTAGACCACCTAGTCTGAATCATTGGGGAGGAAAACATTTGTTCAAACATAGTCCCTTTTGTCTGTGCTGGGCAATAGCACAAATACATTCAGCAATTGCCCCCTGAAAGCCAAGGCTTTGTCTCCAGCCGGGATTATGAAAACACAGACTTCTTGAGACATGCTGGCCCACCTGTGTTTGGATTCTAAATTGTGGGAAGATGCTTGGCAACCAGAAAGGACATGCTCAGGGAAAGGTCTGTTGAGGTTGTAGATGCTTTTTGATGGACCATTTCCCCCCTTTAAAGTAATTAGAAGAGGCATACTTAAAAAGTGTCATGGAATATCGTATTAGAGCTTTGGAAAGTTTGTTTATCCCTTCTCTTTTTTGCTTTCCATCTAAGATCTAAGAATGTATCCTATTTTAGAAGGTAGTTTTTCACCCCTGCTCACCATTTTTAAAAACTTTTACAAAAGCCTTCATCAGAAAGTTTTTTCTAACTTACGTGACCCTTATGCTCTCTGCTACAGCCCAAGCTGGCTTCCTTTGCTTCTTCTTCTGCCGTTCATATCCTTCACAGTGGGACCTGTCTTAACTGCAGACCATTGTTAGGACAATCCTTGGCCCCTTCTCTAAGGCTAAATAATGAGAGATTTTTTTCCTCCTTTTTTTGTAGGTCATATTTTTTCAACCATTTAATGATTTTTGTTGTTGAAAATTTGGGGATTTCCTGTGTCTGGAAATGCATTAAGCCTGCTATCTCTTAAAAATACATCAAATAAAATGAAGCCTAGGAGAATGAAACTGTTGCAAATCAATTTAAAAAAATCACAGAAGCAAAACCCAGAAACACTGAGTACTTGTCTTTCTGGTTGTTGATTGAGCAATGTATTTGTAAAGAGAAATATGCTTTGTTGGCAGATGAGCATCTTGTTTATTGACAACTGATCAGCAAGAATGTGTTCAGGTTTAGATAAATACCTCTACAACTCATATAATTTTAAATGAATAAAGTTAAAAACTAAGCATGCTGAGAAGATAAGTGTGACCCAATAGTGGCCCTTTCTTAGTATATTGAACATGCATAGATTCTAATTACCAAGGGGACATTTGAAGACTATTGAGCCATTATTGCAATATTTTTTAATATGCTGCTAGATTCAGTTATTTCAAATTTTTACAGTTATATTTGACTTTTAGTTGGTTTTTAAGGAGGATACTATTTTTATCAGGTTTTAGTATCAAGATTATGATGACTTTGTCAGTAAATATGGACATTTTCTGTATTTTTTCTTTGCATTAGAACACTTGAAATAGGAATAGAGTAATCTGATGTTTAATGTTTGGTTGGACTCACAAAACTGAGCTCTATGTCTTTCAAAGGTAACTCTTGATAAGCCTTGCTGTCGTTTAATATAGCACACATAGAAATGCTTTATTTACTTATCTATGAACAATCTAGAATAGGGGTCCCCAACCCCCAGGCCATGAACTGGTCAGTGACCTGTTAGGAACCAGACTGCACAGTGAGGTGAGCAGCTGGTGAAGCTTCCTCTGTATTCACAGTTACTCCCCATTGCTGGCATTACCACCTGAGCTCTGCTTCCTGTCAGATCGGCAATGGCATTAAATTCTCATAGGAGCCCAAACCCTATTGTGAACTGCGCATGCGAGGGGTCTAGGTTGTGGCCTCTTATGAGAATCTATTGCCTGATGATCTGAGGTGGAGCTGAGGCGGTGATGCTAGCGCTGGGCAATGACTGCAAGTACAGATTAACACTAGCAGTGAGGTTTGACTACACAGAGACCATAATAAGTCAATTGCTTGCAGACTCCTATCAAAACCCTGTCAGTGAGTGGCAAGTGAGTTATGTACTTCAATTGTACAGCTGCATCTGGTGGCAGGCTTTAAGTCAGAAACTGACAATTACTTTATTCCATGTGTGGCCCACCCATTATTTTATTTACCACTTCTGTCCAAGCCTCTTTTTTCAAATAGTGAGTTGTATAATTATTTCATAATGTATTACTATGTAATCCTAATATAAATAAAATGCAAAATAAATGTTATGTGCTTGAATCATTCTGAAATTATCCCTCCTCTTCTCCCCAGTCCGTAGAAAAATTGTCCTCCATGAAACTGTTCCCTGATGCCAAAAAGGTTGAGGACTGCTGATGTAGAGAATAGTAACAGAAGGGTCACAATGTTCTCACCACTCGGTTTCAGAAATAGAACACCATCAGTGTGCCCCTACCTGATTATTTCCTCCTCTCTTACCCAACCCCATTTAATACAAACACTATCCTAATTTTGGTTTATCGTTATTTTGCTTTTCTTCATGGTTCTACTATCTTTATATGTATTATTAAATATTATATTGCTTAGTTCAGCCTGCATGTATATTATAGATTCATACTCTTCTATTTCTTCTGTCATTTTCTTTTTTGTTTTTGTTTTTTGCTCCCTGTTTTATTTTGAGATTCATTTACATGTATATATGTAAATACAGCTGGTGGTCATTTTCAGTTTACTTCACTGCTTTACAATTTTTCATCGTATGACTCTACCACAATTTATTTATCCATTCTACTGTTGATGGGCATCTGGGCTGTGTGTAGCTTGAGACCTTCTGATTGCTTCTGTTGACCATTTTGATGCAAGTGTCCTGGATGGAACTCAAGTGCCAGAAATTCTTTGACATATGCACCTAACCTGTAATTGTTGGATTGTGGAGTGCATGTCTGTTCAGCTTTACAAAGCTAATGTTCAGTTATTTTTCCTGAATGATCTTAAGAATTTTATGCTTCTTTTGGGAGTAGATAAGAATTCCTATTGCTTGGCATCCTTGCCAATATCTCATATTATCAGATTTAAACACTTTTGCCAGTTAGGTACAAAAAGGTATCTTATTAAGGATTTAATTTCATTTCCATGATCAGTAATGAGACTGGTCATCTTTTCAAATGCTTGATATCCATTCATAATTTATTTCCTGTGAAATGACTGATACATTTGCCCATTTGCCTTTTGTATTGTTTATTTTTTCTTATTGATTAGTGTAAATCTTTATCAATTTTGAACATAAATCATTTTTGCTTATATATATATATAGTTAATGTCTTCTAACTTATAGCAACAACTCCTCTCTATGATTTCTCTTAAAGAACATAAACGCTTCATTTCAATGTGAATTTATACATTTTCTCCTCATGCTTTGAATTTTTAATTTTTTTTAAATCTTCTATTCCACACTGAAGAAATAAAAACATTTTTCATTATTTTCTTAGAAAAGTTTTCATTTTTGACTTCTACATTTCAGTGTTTAGTCCACCTATAAATATATTTTTACAATATACATTTACATTTACAATACACATTTAACTCTTACATTTGACTTTTTGTAGCACTGATATTTTTCATGAAATTCTCCATCGTTTTCACTATTTTTTTGTGAAAGCAGGATTTATTCAGAGGACAGAAAAGCTCCCACAGTGGGAGGGGACCCGAGGGGGTTGCGCCTTCACTATTTTTTAACTTAGTAATCATAGTTTTTTTAAAGTCCTTGTCTGATAGTTTAAACATCTGAGTGATACCTGGGTCTGGTTTTGTTGAATACTGTATATTTGACAATGGATCTTTTTATTTTTTATTCATATTTCATCTCATAATTTTTATTGAATAGTAGACATCATATGTAAGAGAATAGTAGAACCTGAGATAAATAATATTTGTGTCCAAAAATGAGGTAAATAGTATTTATGTCCAAGAATGAGAACCCCTCTTCTGCTAAGCCATTAGTAGAAAGGTGGTTGAGTTACTCTAGTCATAGTTGAGCTAGGTTTGGATTTTGTGGTTTCTGAAAGGAGTTACCTATAGAAACCTAGAAGAAACTTAGCTTATTCTTAGTTTAGTCTTTTTTGCCTCAGCATAGCTATTAGAAAGCATTTAGACATTCTACTGTAGACCAAGCGGTAGCCTACAGTGCTGTGCTCCCTCCGCATCCTCTGTACCTGACAGTTTCCATTCTTACCTTTGACACTCACATACTTCTCAGGCTGGTGCTCCTGTTTTAAATGTGGGGCTTGGGTTGCTGTCATCTCAGTGTTCTTGCTTCACCCTCAGCTTTTGGCAGGCTCTATGTGTCTGCGCTAACAGCAGGCACCCCTCTCTGGGTCCGTGCCCTTCCCTCAGCTATAAACTATTATTGTTCTGCTTGTTACTCAGTGCAAGGCTTGTGATGGGGACGAGGTTCTTGGTTCTCCTGCCCCTTAGCCTGAGCCAGGCCCTGTGTGCCTGAGCTCAAGAGTGGGGCTTTCTTAACATTTCTGCTTCTTCCCCTGTGGAAATCAAGAGAGTGAGTATCCTGCCCCTCACTCAGTGGCAGGAGAACTCGCCTTATATCTCTGCAGGATTCTGGGCACAAGTGGGGTTTCCAGCTTTTCCCTAAAGACAGGTGTTTTTCCTGGTATCAGTGTGGAGTGGGAGTGTAATCTTCTACTGCTTTCTCCATAGCCAGTGACTTCGCCTGGGACTGGCATTTGGCACAATTTTCTGCCTTTCTCCCAAGGGCAGGTGGTTTCTGCTGCCTATAAGAGAAGGGTCCCAGAAACAGTCATGTTTGCTGTCTCCCTCCCAGCAGCCTCAGGTCAGCATCTGAGGTCTTGTACTACTGAGGGCTTCTACCCCACTTCCAATCTTTCCATCTTTCTTGTGAACACCCAGTGGAGACCTGTGGAAGAGATCTGGAAAATGGATACCTAGTGCTCCTATGTGGGGATTTCCAGGGCTGTAAACTCTCATGCTAACTCACATTTGCCCTTTAAAGAATCCATCAACATTTTGGTTGTACTCTTTGTTCTTGCTTTTATGACTGCCACCTCTTCCTGCTGCCACTGCCAAAGGCAGAAGCAGTTCATGTGTCCCATCTTCCCTTGGAGGGGGCTTGTCATCCTCTGGAATTCAGTTTCTCTCATTGAATAACGATCTCAGATCTCTGGTGGGTTTAACAAAAGTTAAGATTGTACAGATTATCCAGCTTCCTCTCATTGTTGAGATGGGAACAGCATTCCCTGTGACTATCTACATTTTAAGAGAAAGCAGAGGGATGTTTCCTTACAAATAAATTTGTGATGAATTGGTTTTCAGTGACTTGGCTTGCTTTCCTTTCCTCCTTCACTTTTTCTCCCCACTAGCAATGAATTTTAAAGACATAAACTGGATCCTGTCATTCCCCCATAATTGTTCATCAGAGTAAAATCCAGTTCCTCACTGTGGCCTACACGTTCCTACTTGCTCATCTAGCCTCCAGAGATCTCTGCAGCCTCTCTCTACCTCATAACTGCTGTTTTCACTCTTAGTCACACCAGCCCTCTCTCCAGTCTTCAAGCACGTTACACTGTTCCCATCCAGAGCTTTTGCTTATGGTTTCTTGCTACCTAGAATGCTCTTTCCCCATATTCTGCACGTCTCACTTTCTGTCTTCATTCAGGTCTCTACCCAAATATCACCACCTTAGGGAGAGCCCTTCTCTGACAGTTCTACCTAAAATAGCCTAATTTCCCATCCTTCCCCTGCCACTATCACTCTCTATTCTTTTTATGTGTTATTTTTCTCTACTGCACTTAACACTATCATTATATTGTATTTGTTTGTTTGTTTGTTTTCTACCCTCCTCCCTCCATGAGACTGTAGATTCCATTAAGGCAAGTATATTTATTTGTTTTACTCATTTCTGTATCTCTAACACATAATGGGAACACAATAAAAATATTGTCGAGGGAAATTGTGAATAAATGCTAAAGAGCATGACTTTGGCTCTAGTATCTTGCATTAGCTCATTTTCATAAGAATACACTTCCCGTGAGGCTGTTTCCTCTCCCTTTTTCTGCCATTTTTTTGCCCCGTTTTGCCCAGTTTTGGTTATGTCCCGATTCATCTCCTAGTCAGTTAGATCTGTTTAGACTCAGTGTCTTCAAATGCACCAATAAACTGAGGGACTTGTTTTGGGTGCTGCTCCCCGTGCAGCCTTGATTCCACTCATCTGAGACCCACAGCTGGTCTGCGGGTGAATCACCAGTCTGATTCAACCTCCTAGCAGGCTTTCATCCCATGCATTTCTGTCCTACTGTTGTGGGTTTTTCTCTCTTTTCTTAAGGTCACTCTGCCCAAGGAAGTCAGCCTCACAGGTAACAAACTGCATATTTCAAAGTGCTGAAGTTCCTAATCCCGGTTGTTTTGCTGTGACTGCTATTGCTGTTACTGTTTTAAAAATATTTTTAGACTCAGCACTGCATTTGGGAGAGATGGTGGTAGAAAGTAAGTTGAAGGGAAAGGAATTTGTCAGCACTCTGCTTGCCTCAGAGAGCAGCAACACAAGGAGGGTAGAGTGGGTGCCTACTCTTCTGTTGGTTCTAGGCCATGTCGTTGCTCTAGGAGTCCAGATCTGGCAATAGAGGCAAGGAAGAGACTGTATGTTCTCCTATCTTTCATCAGGTGATAATTTTTCATGAAACTGGAGTTTATTACATCTCTGGGTGGTCTGTTTTCATTTTGTTTGTCTAAAACAGATCCAACTTTGTTATAATTAGTGTTCACTTGTGCCTTGACCTGGCATAAGGCAGATTTTCAGTAGCCTTGTTAGTCAGTATGCTTGTCTGGGTTATCTTTTGTGAAGCTACATTAAGGAGTGATAGCCAAATCCCATTTGGAATTACACCTCCCGCACTATTTTCTAAGTTTATAAAGAAGTTCTTATAATTAGGAAAATTCAAGTTCATTCAAAATGCTGCTGAATTAGAAGTGGCTTTTTGGCATTACCTAGTTTTAAATCAATAGATATTAAAATTACAATGACTATCTCATTGTGGCTTCTAATTTTTTTCTGCTTTAAATATATATATATATTTATATATATGTATATATATATATAGACAAGTTACATATATATATATGTTTAAAACACTAAGCAAGTTCACATAATCCAAACAGTATGTCATCATTCTTCTATTGCACTATAGCAAAGACCTTATCCTATAGGATATCATTTAGTTTCCTGTCATTCAAAACCTATCTTTCCCAATTTTAACACTAGTTTAAGTAATAATTCTAGATTGGAGAATGGAGGCATATAAGAAAACATAAAGAAGTATGATCGTAAATAACCTTACATATTCTGAAGGAAGTCTGAAGGATAACATAATAGCTTGCTTGATTTAGCTGCTCCTACATATTATCTGAGAAAAAGTTTATTAAAACACTTTTTGACACTTTTAATCCACTGGAACGTTATTGGGAAAATGGATCTGAGGATTGTGAGAATGTTGACTAATTGGGTTGTTCGTCCCACATGGGATTACACCACTTTCTGAATCAGAAGTTCCTTTTATTGCAACATGTTTTTTTCTTTATTTTTTTCCCCCTTAGAAACAATCCATTTGAGTCATTACATGGCCATTTGTTAGTTTGGGCATTGTACTTATTTGTAACTACAATGAAGTCATACAAGGCCGGGTCTGTGTATAACTCAATGGGAGATTCTGCAGCTGCTTAGTGAATCAGTCAGTGAAAAGGGTCACCCTAATATTTTAAGCCCCACAAATTCTGCTTTCCCAAAATCTTGAGAAATTTTCATTTTAATCATCAAGGAGATTGATTCAGCTTTGGTTTGCTTACTACATGCTATGTATCAATATTAAACTGTTTAACTTTTTCAAAACTTTTTATCTAAGTGTAATATTCTCAGAGAAAGTACATAAGGTGAACTTTAACAAACAGCACATCTGTGTAACTGTACCCAAATCAGGAAACAGAACGTGTCCTGCATCCCAGAAACTTTCTTGTACCTCTTCCTTGTCACTAACCCTTATTACCAAAGGTAATCACTCTCCTGTTGTGCTTGTTTTTATGCTTTATATAAACAGAAATATACACAGTGTATTATTTTGTATCTGGCTTCTTTCATTCTTCATTATGTTTATGAAATTCATCAACATTGATCAGGTATTGTGTTTATTTTTCCATTCTTACCACTGTGCAGTGAATATAGCACAATTTATTCACTCTACTGTTTACAGGCATTTGAAGAGTTTCTTTTTGTTTAGGATGGTGAGGGCTATTATGAATACTGTGTTATAAACATTCTACTTCTGTTGGATATATAGAGAGGAGGGAACTACTAGGTCATATGAATGTGTGTGTTAAGATTTAATAGGTAAGCCACTTTTCCAGAGTGGTTGTATGTACTTAAACTCACACCAGTAATGTACAAGAGTTCCAGTTGCTCCACCTTCTTACCAATATTTGGCATTCTCTTTTTCATCTTAGCCATTCTTGTGAATGTGTATTGAATGTGGTTTTATTTCTATTTCCTTGATGATAATGGACCAAAGCACCTTTCTGTATGATTATTAGTAATTTGTATCTTTTTTTTGTTAATTGCCTTTGGAAGTCTTTTGCTCGTTTTCTTATCAGTTGAATCTTTTTGTTACTGTTTCATAGGACTTTTTAATATAATCTGATATGAACTCTTTATTGTTCTCTCTCTCTCTCTCTCTCTCTCTCTCTCCCTCTCCTGTGTGTGTGTGTGTGTGTGTGTGTGTGTGTGTGTGTGTGTTGCCTTTTCACTTCACTTTCTTGATGAGGTCTTTTGATGACCAGATGTTCCTGATTTTAAAAGGTCCAATTTGTTATGTTTTCTTTTGTGGCTTATGCTTTTTGGATACAGCTTAATAAATCTTTGCCTACTCCAAGTTGGCAGATCTGTTCTGTGCTTTTTTCTAAAATCTTTATTTAGATCTGTGATCCATATGACTTGATATTTGTATATTGTATAATTTAAGGATCAAGATACTTTTTTTTTTTAGGATACTTTTTTTATATTGATATTCTATTGACTCAGTAGCATTTTACTTGGTTTTTAACTTGTTTGAAATGTGTTCACAAAATTTAGTTTCAGTGAAATATTTATTTTTTCTTAGAGAGAATTACTAATGCTTCCTGACAAAAAATTTAAGCCTCTGATGATTTAAAATGTGTAATATAATATCTAGATTTATTTAACACTAATGCAAATTGAAATCTCTCTGAAAAGTCCTTATGTTTAATTAGATTTAGTTTTAAATCCAGCTATTTATTTATTCAACATCAGTCTACAATGCACAAAATAATCACTTAAAAAAAAATTATTGTTGCCATTTTTAAAAATTTTAATTCAATTTAACATGTTTATTATGTGTCTTCTAGAATTGGGGACAGCTGAGAATATGGTTGAAGTTTTGAGCTCCATTTTTATGTCATTTACTTTTTAAGTCACAGAATAAATGTATCAAGCATCTGACAATAAACCAATTTCATTAGTACTCAATTATATTAATAAATAAAGGTACGAAATGAGGATTTTTGTTACTACCAGGATGGCCTTAGGCCCTTTATCTAACACCTCAATACCAAGTTTTTCACTAGCAATGGCACATATCTTTTAAGATGTAAAAATAGAAAAGAAAATATATAAGTTTCATTTTTGTATTTGGAATGCCTATGAATGCTTCCTCTTTGATGTCAGTTTTGCTTAGTTTTTTTTTCTCTTTTTATTATTTGTTCTAGGTTGTACTGGTCAGTGGACATCTGGACAGCTGGGATGTTGGGCAGGGTGCCATGGACGATGGTGGTGGAGCCTTTATATCATGGGAAGCACTCTCACTTATTAAAGATCTTGGTAAATATTTAGAAAATTGTTAACCAATGTGCGAGGGTCTCAGTAGTGACATGTTTAACTCAATACACAAAATACTTAACAGATTAGTTACTATGGTATATTCAAAGATCCTTCTGAGGTCTGTTGATTTCCAGAAAAGAATAACTTATTTCCTTAAAGAAAGAAACTTTTATTCAGATACACTTCAGACTTCCAAAGTATCAAATATTATTATCAGCCACGGGGGAAAATGAACAAGCAAATAAAACTGAAGCAAATGCAACCATATCAGCTAAAGACTACTCAAGGAAAATATTAGCAAATGCAAATAAAATTCAGCAGCACCTCCTACTTCCTTTTCCTTATTCATTTTAAGACATGTTCAGGCTGTTAGGATAATGGAAAAGGCCAGTCGTCTTTCCATGATAGAAATCAAAGAGCGTGGCCTAGGACTGAAAGAATGCTTCCTATAGTCACAATAAGGAATCCAAACCGAAAAGTTGGACCTTCTAGGTAACCTAGACATGGGAAAGATGGACAGGCATAAAAAGGAAGGGCTGATACTGAAAACAATTTATTTTGATGACTGTATTTGCAAACAAAGACATGCATTTCCTCTTTGTGTGATGGTCAAAATGGTGGTTTGTGAGTATGGTTAGAAATAATGAAATAGTTATTTGTTTCTGTGATAGATCCCTGAGTATTACAGACTCTAAATCCATCCAAGTTCTCACTCATAAGCAGACCCTGAACAATTATCATAATACTATAAGAAAGAGATTGGCAGTAGTGGGAAACTGCTGGGGGTGGGAAGGCACACTTCATTAATAAGGGTACCTGATCTCAAACCAGGTGACATGGAGACCAAAGTGAGACTCAAACTTTACCTGTACAATGGCCGTTTGTATACCTAATCCCGAATTGTACCCCACATCTTTAAAATAAAATTTTTTTTAAAAATAAATAATGAAATAGTCTGACATAAGAGTTTCCTGTCTGAATCAGACCAGAGGTGGTTTTAAAGTGCCTCATCAGCAGAAATTCTTATATCACAACTGTGAAATAACCTCATTTTTGGATGCACTAAAAATCAGAACATTCCATTGCTTATTTAAGAACATATCTTTAAATTCATGTGTTCCCTCCTGCTTTTAGTAAACCCCTCTAATCCTATAAATGGGCCCATTAAATAAGTGTTTATCTTCTTAACAGTAGATTGCTGAAATTGTCTCGTTTGAGGCAAATCTTTGTTGTACCATTTTGATTTATATCTGACTTGTGTTTTAAAAATGGAGAGATGGAAGGGTAGTCATGGTTTTCTTCTTCTTCTTCTTCTTCTTCTAAATATGTCAGTGTTTCTCAATCTTGGCACTACTGACATTTTGGAACAGATAATTCTTATTTGCAGGGTCTGTCCCATACACAATAGGCTGTTTCACAGCATCCCTGGTATCCCTGGTTTCTGCCTCCTTAGTTTTGACAACTAAAAATGTCTCCAGATATCACCAAATGTCCCTGGGGTTCCGGGGGAAACAATTGCCCCAGTTTGAGACTCACTAAAATAAACTCATAAAAAAAAAACTCTAGGTAACCTGAATACAGGATCATTTTTTTAAAAGAAAACATATTAATTGTAAATCTTACAGTGTATATACTTACACTTTTACCATCATTACCATATATGAAGAAAAGATTCCTGAGCAACTACTATACCTTTTGTAAAAGCCAAAAAGCCAGGCATGGAGAAAGGTTTAAAGCTTGTCCTTAAGACCCTTAGAATAGCCAGGCTCGGTGGCTCAGCCTGTAATCCCGTGCCTTGGGAGGCTGAGGTGAGTGGATTGCCTGAGCCCGCGGGTTCGAGACCCACCTGGGCAACTTGGCGAGACCTCATCTCTACAATAAATCAAAAATTAGCCAGGTGTGGTAGCGCGCGCCTGTAGTTCCAGTTACTTGGAAGGC
>CAUYQG010050164.1:0-11654 GCA_963574415.1 Tarsius wallacei | reverse complement strand
CTCAAGGGGACTTAACAATGACTTCATCTTAGGCCTGGAATCTTTAACTCAAATCCTACTGCCCAGTCACCACTGACATCTTCCTAATTCTGCTGCTCCCCAGCTTCATAACTTCATCCACTGCACTCACGTCACCATTAGAGGTCCCCATCCCTCTAATCCATTTTAGAGGACCAACAGGATCTAACGTAAAGTCTGTGTTGTCTCATATTTTGTACCTGGGTTTTCAATTGCTGGACTCTGATTAATTTTATATATTGTCAACCATGGCATACTGACCTAAAATGAAATTTACGTACATGCTTATTTGAAAAGTAATGGAAATTTTTTTTAAAACTATCTGAAAGCATGTAAAAGTCTATTTAAACATGTTCTTCAACCTAGAACTTCTCATATAAAAATCCCATAAATTGTCATAAAAAGGCCAAGTATCATACTAATGAAGAAAAAAAAAAACAATCTTTCTGTTAGGATAACAAATCAACTTCAAAGTGAAAAAAGGCAAAAGACACCAGATTTCTGTAGTATTGCTAAGTTAATACCATAACGTACTAACCTTGTGTGTGCATATTATAAAAATCAGCCATTTGTTTTACAGAAATTACTTTGGGCTAACACTGCAAACATAGCACCTGAAGTGAATTCCAAGTGACAAGCTCCTCATTAATCATCATTTGAAACATTCACGCTTCAGCATAAAGCCTTTACCTCATTGCTTAAAATTTCAAGTAAATGGGGCATCCTAAAGATTCATCTGCAAAACACCGCATTTTTCCATCCCTTCTTAGCTATCAGTATCTGACATGTTTGCCAATCTATTCTGAAAGGTCACAGTGTAAACAGAGTTCTGCTGCATGTAGGAAGACACCTGCTTAGCTTAAAACTGTCATTTGTATATTAGCTATACCATGTGGGAAAAAAGTCATTAAAAAATGAGTATTATTGCCATTGAAATTCTGATATATTAGATCTAGTAAAGTTATTCTAAAGGCTTTTTTCTTGGTAATTGATATCCAAGTAAAATTCTACATTTCATTGAAGTATCCTTATGTTAAAGTTCTGTGATATGTAATAATTCTCAATCATCTTCCATAAATTGAAAGTGAATAGTAATTAACTCTAAAACACTGTACAAAAATGACAGAAATATCAATAAATATTTTAAGGACTTTCGAATTAAATATCTTCTATTTGACTACATAAATTAATGCAAAAAATATAGTTCTAAAAATTTAAACTGTGTGTCTGATGGAATATCATAGCTCAAATTATAATGCAAGATACATTTTAAAGACTGGTAGAAGTCAAGACCCAGTCTTGATGATAATAAACTTGTAAATTAAGACTGGCATCATTGAACCTTTCATCTTGTTCTAGTATCTTATATCTACTCTGGATGATTATTTTGAAGCCAGAATCAAGGAGCACAGACTTTCATTTTGAGCAGATAAATTCTATCAGAATATCAAATGTAAAGAGACAGCTCTTTAAATAGAGAAAATGAAAATGTAAAAAGACAGCACTTCAAAATACAGAAAATGAAAATCTTGAGTGGCAGAGACTTTTACCACCAGTAGTCAAGTTTCTTATTTGGCAAAATAAAAGGAGGAAGTGGAGAAAAAAGTTAAAATAAAAAGAAGGGAAGACAGAATGCAAAGCGCTATCATTTAATAGTGTGACAAAAATGTAAAGCAAGGTCAAACTGTTAACAATGATCATTATAAGACTTGCAAAAGAAAACCTGTCACATTCACAATACAAACACAGCTGTCACAAACACTTAAATTCTATAACATTTGCTTACAGCTTATATAATAATGTTTAATGAACACTAAACTTGTAAAGCAAAACATTTTCCCAAGTATTCCACACTAGAGAGCTGTCACCTCATTAAAACAAAAGAATTTGATATATCAGTGTAGTTACTCAAACAGATAAACTTAACAACTAGCCTGATAAAAATCTGTTAAGGAAAAACATAGGGGTTATGTCTCTGGTTTCAGATTTTATTTTATGATTTAGATTCCAAGTCTGTCTAATATAATTTGACCAGAATCTCCACTTAATCTCTTTTGTTCCAGATATTACTACCCCAATCGTTTGCTCAGTACCATAAGGTTTTGTTCTATTTTCTACAAATGTCTTGGAAGTCACTAAAAACACAATGGCCTCTTCTCAACCTTTTTCTCCTTTGTAGGATATGATACTCCTATCTGCATCTTGGAATTCTCTACTTTCTTTGAGTGTTCTTTCATCCTTCTAGAACGTTCCTCTTCAGGTTTCTTCACTGCCTCCTCTCACCATCTGCCCTGTAATTATAAACATCCCCCTACTACATACCACCCCTCTTTCCTGCCCCTGTCCCCAGGCTTGTGATGAATCGAATCCAAAATCATACCAGAGTTTGATGAGTACATGTTAGTGTACTTCCTGGACTTGGACCCAGACAGGAGCCCGAATTGCTTGGCTGCAGCCTAGATTCCCTACCTGAGGACTACTAGCCACTGTGCCCTGGGATACCACATCTTGTTCCTAAGACCAAAAAATACTGCCTCCACACAAGGCAGACCATTAAAAAGTATATCAAGGCCACCACAGATTTAATGCATTGTCAGTAACAAAAAACTCATCATTGTATCCCATACACCAAAGTGAACTCTTCTGGACACCAAAAACCAACTTACTAAGCCTGAGTTCAACACATCCTTTGAACACTAGGATATGGATGACAACTCCCCGTGTTCTCCCCATCCCATTATCTAGGGCTAGTCCTTCCCCATCAATGGCCATCAAGATCGCAGGGCACATCCCTCACACTCATTCCTCTCCTTCTATCTTTGGTAGTCCAAGGCATGAGGAACACTTGAGACTAGAAGTTCAAGATCACCCTGAGCAATATACTGGGACCCTGTCCCTACAAAAACGTTTTA
This sequence comes from Tarsius wallacei, assembly GCA_963574415.1. Taxonomy (NCBI): domain Eukaryota; kingdom Metazoa; phylum Chordata; class Mammalia; order Primates; family Tarsiidae; genus Tarsius; species Tarsius wallacei. The sequence goes on along the minus strand of CAUYQG010050164.1, from coordinate 8,724 downwards.
AATTTAGACAGTGTAGCAGGGCATGCCTGTAGTCCCAGGTACTTGGGAGGCTGAGGTGAGAGGATCACTTGATCCCAAGAGATAAAGGCTGCAGTGAGCTATGATTGTGCCACTGTACCCCAGCCTAGGTGACAGAGTGAGACCCTGTCTTTAAAAATAAAAATTCACAGCAAATATGTAATTATTGGAAGGTTGAACAACAACTCAAAAAATAAAAATACAGAAAGGACTCCAAAATACAAATACAAAATGTACTCCAAAACAATTAAACATCAGTGTCCTAAAGCATACTCCTAGAAGAAAGGAGACCCACAGCTCATTCTTCAACACCCTCATCCTCATTCAACTTTTACACAATGAATAAGAGGCAAAATATGAAAGATAATCAGTCTGACAAGCAAATAACTGATTCTTTTCTGACTGGCATGACAAAATTTAAACAGGAAAACTATTTCCTAGGTTCCTCTATATAAACTGCAGACTGAGCAGGCAATCATGAAATATTTAATAAATTAATAAAGATATAAAAACATAGAAAACATCTCATCCCACCGCTACCTCCAAGTTTTGTCCTTATTCACCCTCTATCTTTTTAATTCAGCTACAGGCTTCTTTTTTAAGAATCCCTTTTGACTAATATAAACTTTTGCTGTTTGCAGTTGCTCCCTAAAACTCCCCCTATATTTTGTGATCCTCTGCCAAGTTGCTTTCTCCATTTAATCAATCATGGCATTTTTATGGGGCCATTTTGAAGCCTTCCTATCTATAAATACCTCCTATTCTGCTTTGTTTGTTGAGGCATTTTTTAGCATTTACTTTACACTATAATTTTCCTCAGAGCAGCCTTGTAGCAACCTTCTGGCTATAAATATCGACATATTTGCAAAGGATATATTTCTGCTAAAATAATGATTTATACTATTTGCACTACAATAGATTAGCAAGAACATAGATGGCTGAACACATACTTGTCAAAAGTAGGGAAATGCATACAGGCATATCTCCTTTTATTGTACTTCACTTTACTGTGCTTCAAAGACAGTATGCCTGCTACAAGTGGAAGGTTTGCAGAACCCTGCATTGAGCAAGCCAATGGGCACCATTTTTCCAACACCACATGCTCATTTCATGTCTCTGTGTCACATTTTGGTAATTATTGCAATATTTCAAACTTTTCATTATTATTATATCTGTCATGGCAATCTATAACCAGTTATCTCTGATGTTACTATTATATAATTGTTTTGGAACAGCACAAACCACACTCCAGCCGGGCTCGGTGGCTCAGCCTGTAATCCCACGCTTTGGGAGGCTGAGGTGAGTGAACTGCCTAAGTCCGCAGGTTCAAGACTCACCTGGGCAACTTGGCGAGACCGCATCTCTACAATAAATTAAAAAAAAAAAAATAGCCAGGCGTGGTATCGCACGCCTGTAGTTCCAGCTACTTGGAAGGCTGAGGCGGAAGGATCGCTGAAGCCCAGCAAGTCGAGGCTGTGGTGACTGGGAGCATGCCACTGCACTCCAGACTGGGTGACAGAATGAGACTCCAACTCAAAAAAAAAAAACAAACCACACTCAGATAAAAAGGCATACTTAACCAATAAATGAAGTATGTTTGACTCTCCTCAGGCCTCCCTATTCTCTGAGACACAACAATGAACCTAACTGAACTAATTTCAATTGATCTAATTAAAACTAGACCAATTAATAACCGTACGATGGTCTTTAAGTGTTGAAAGAAAGACTTGCATGTTTCTCACTTTAAATCAAAAGCCAGAAACTACTAAGCTTAGCAAAGAAGGCATGTCAAATGCCAAGATAGGCCAAAAACTAGGCCTCTTGCATCATCACACAGCCAAGTTGTGAATGCGAAGAAAAAGTTCTTGAAGAAAATTAAAAGTGCTTCTCCAGTAAACACATTTGATAAGGACATGAAAAAACCTTATTGCTGATATGGAGAAAGTTTGAGTGGTCCAGACAGAAGATAAAACCAGTCAGAACATTACCTTAAGCCAAAGCCTAATCCAGAGCAAGGCCCTAACTCTCTTCAGTTCTATGAAGCTGAGAGACGTGAAGAAGCTGCAGAAGAAAAGTCTGAAGCAAGCAGAGGCTTGTGCATGAGGTTTAAGCTAAGACGCCATTTTTCATCTCATGGAAGTGCAAGGTGAAACAGCAAGTACTGATGAAGAAGATGTAGCAGGTTATCCAGAAGATCTACATAAGATCATTGATGAAAGTGGCTACACTAAACAACAGATTTTCAATGTTTGCATGAAACAGCCTAATATTGGAAAAAGATGCCATCTAGGATTTTCATAGCTAGAGAGGGGTTGTCAAAGCCTGTATTCAAAGCTTCAAGGAACAGGCCAACTCTCTTGCTAGGGGCTAATGCAGTTGGTGACTTTAAGTAGAAGCCAAAGCTCATTTATCATTCTGAAATTCTAAGGCCCTTAAGAATTATGCTAAATCTACTCTGCCTAGGCTCTAGAAATGAAACAGCAAAGCCTGGATGACAGCACATCTGTTACAGCATGGTTTAGTGACTATTTTAAACCCACTATTGAGACCTACTGCTCAATAAAAAAGATTATTTTCAAAATTTTACTGCTTATCGACAATGTACCTGGTCATCCACAGATCTGATAGAGATGCACAAGGAGATTAACTTTGTTTTCATGCCTGCTGGCATAACCGCCATTCTGCAACACATGAATCAAGGAGTAATTTTGACTTTCACATGTTACTATTTAAGAAATACATTTTTTGGTATTCTTTTTTTTTCAGTAGGAGTCTCATTCTTGTTGCCCAGGCTGGAGTGCAGTAGCATGCTCACGGCCAAGGCAACCGCGACCTGATGGGCTTAGACGATCCTTCCGTCTCAGTCCTCCAAGTAGCTGGAACTACAGATGCAAGCCACCACGTCCGCTACATTTTGTGATTTATTGTAGAGAGGAGATCTCAAATTGCCCAGGTTGGTCTCAAACCCCTGGGCTCAGGCAATCCTCTCGCCTTGGCCTCCCAAATTGCTGGAATTACAAGCTGAGCTACCGCGCCCAGCCTAGAAATACATTTTTTAAGAGTAGAGCTGTCATAGCCAGTGATTCTTCTGACGAATCTGGACAAAGTAAATTGAAAACCTTCTGAAAAGGATTTACTATTCTAGATGTCATTAAGAACATCCATGTGGGGAAGGGGGGGAAATAAAAAATAAAATAAAATAAAATAAAATAAAAAAGAACATCCATGAATCATGGAAGGAGGTTAAAATATCACCATGTGTAGGAGTTTAGAGAGGAAATTGATCCCAACCCACATGGGGGATGACTTTGAAGGGTTTAAAGATTTCAGTGGAAGAAGTCACTGCAAATGTGAAAATATCAAGAGAACTAGAATTACAAGCAGAGCTTAGTATGGCTGAACTGCTGCAATTTCATGATAAAACTTGAAAGGAGAAGGAGATGCTTCCCATGGATCAGCAAAGAAAGTGGTTTCTTAAATTAGCCAGGTGTAGTGATGTACACCTGGAGTCTCAGCTACTTGAGAGGCCGAAGTGGAAGGATTACCTGAGCCCAGGAGGTCAAGGATGTGGTAACTTGTGATCATGCCACTACACTCCAGCCTGGATGACAGAGTGAGACCTCCGACTCAAAAAAAAAAAAAAGAAAAGAAAAGAAAAGGAAAAGGAAAAAGAGAGAGTGGTTTCTTAAGATAGAATGTATTCCTGGTGAAGATGCTGTAGACATTGTTGAAATGACAACGATGGCTGGGCTCGGTGGCTCAGCCTGTAATCCCGCGCCTTTGGGAGGCTGAGGTGAGTGGATTGCCTGAGCCCGCGAGTTCGAGACCCGCCTGGGCAAGCAAGACCTCATCTCTACAATAAATCAAAAAATTAGCTGGGCATGGTAGCGCGCGCCTGTAGTTCCAGCTACTTGGAAGGCTGAGGCGGAAGGATCGCCGGAGCCCAGCAGGTCGAGGCTGCGGTGGCCAGGAGCGGCCACTGCACTCCAGTCGGGGCGACAGATTGCGACCCCAACAAAATAAAAAAAAAAAAAAAAAAAAAAAAAGGTTAAAAAAAAAAAAAATTACAAAAAGAAATGACAACAATGGATTTAGAGTATTCCATAAACTTAGTTGATAAAGCAATGGCAGGGTTTGAGAGGATTGATTCCAGTTTTGAAAGAAGTTCTACTGTGCATAAAATGCTATCAAATAGCACCTCATACTACAAAGAAATCTTTACCGAAATGAGGAGTCAATTGTATGGAAATCAAACTTCATGGTTGTCTTATTTTAAGAAATTGCCACAGCTACCCAAACCTTCAGCAACCACCACCTTGACTAGGCAGCAGCTATCAACAAGGAGGCAAGACCGTTCAACAGCAAAAAGATTATGACTCTAAGAAGGCTCACATAATCGTTAGCATTTTGGAGCAATAAAGTATTTTTCAACTGAGATATGTACATTTTCTTAGACACAGTCCTATTGCACATTTAATAGTCTACAGTATAGCATAAACATAACTTTTGTATGTACTGGGAAACAAAAATTTATGTGACTCACTGCAATATTAGTTTTACTGAAGTAGTCTAGAACAGAACTTGCAATATTTCCAAGGAATGCCTATAATGTATTTTCTTTAATAAGTAAAAAGTGCTGACTAAATTAAGGAACTTCTATCTTTGTTTTGAAGATTAACCAATGTTGCCTTTATACTGTTTAATAAATTAGATATCCCTTCTTTCTCAGGACTGGCATAGGTCTTGACTATTGAGTGATTTGTTTTATTTTATAAGTACAAAAATTATCTGTTTATTTGTTAACGTCAACTAGAAGAGTATATAAGATACTCATGTCAAAAATCCTGTCTTAATCTTAGAAAACGCAGGAGACACCCTTACGGGAATCTGAATAAGCAACCAATTCTTGATCAAAACCCCAAAAGTCCATGCCATAAGAGATAAGACTGACAAGTGGGGCCTCATCAAACTGAAAAACTTCTGCAAAGCAAAAAAAACCTTCAAGAGAGTGGGAAGAGAGCCCAAAGAATGGGAAAAAATATTTGTCAACTGCATATCTGACAAAGGCCTAACATCCAGGGTCTACAAGGAACTCAAACATGCCAAAAGGAAAAAAACAAACAGTCCCATTACAAAGTCGGCAAAAGACACAAATAGATATTTCTCAAAAGAAGACATACTAGCAGCCAACAAACACATGAAAAAATGCTCAGCCTCACCAATCATGAGAGAAATGCAAATCAAAATCACATTGAGATACCACTTAACTTCAGGAAGAATGGTCATTAATAAGATAAAAAACAATAGATGCTGGTGAGGAAGTGGAGAAAAGGGAATGCTTCTACACTGCTGGTGGGAATGCATACTAATTCAATCTCTAAGGAAAGCAGTGTGGCAATTCCTAAAAGAACTAGAAATGGACCTTCCATACAACCTAGCAGTCCCCCTTCTGGGAATATACCCAGAGGAAATTAAATCACGCTACAAAAAAGATACTTACACACACATGTTAATAGTGTTGCAGCACTATTTACAACAGCAAAAACATGGAACCAACTATGTTGCCCCATTGAAACTGGGCTCGATTTTTTTTTAAGTGGCACATATACGTGATGGAATATTATGCAACCATAAAGAAGAACAACATTATGGACTCTGCAGCAATTTGGATGAACTTAGAGTCTATAATACTCAGTGATATGTCACAGAAACAAAGAACTAAGTACCACATGTTCTCACTCATAAGCGGACCCTGAGCATTTCCATAATACTGTAAGAAAGAAATTGGCAGTAGCTGGAAACTGTCAGAGGTGGGAGAAGAGGAGCACATAACATCAATAAGGGTACCTGATCTCAAACCAGGCATAGTGGGGACCAAAGAAAGGTCCAAACTTTACCTGTACAATGACCATTTGTGGTCCTAATCCTGAACTGTACCCACATCTTTTAAATAAATAAATAAATAAAAGATTTAACACACACACACACACACACACACACACAATCCTGTCTCAAACTGCTTCTACTGTATACTTCACATGTAGAAAGAATTTTAAAAACATTTGTTCACATATTCCAGAAATATTGAGTTGGATACTATGCTAAGTGCCACAAATTTCAAATATATAACAGTTCAGCAGCCCAACAGACAATAAGTAAGGCAACCAAAGAACTCTGATAATTAAGAAGCAATTCTTCACCAGCTACTACTATCTAGCTATTTGAAATCTATGTTTTGTTACCAGGTTAGTAACAAAAAAATTCAATATATGGGATCATTTTTAAGTACATACAACTTTTTATAAATTATTATTATTTCACTTAAATACTGAAGGTTAACTAGATTCTAATTAAAACATACTGATAAGTTGTTACCACAACTATATTAGAAAAATACACAACTCTCATCACTGAATCCTTTCCTTAAAACTCTTTTAAAAGATTTCTCTAACCCTGAATTGTATCCCACATCTTTAAAATAAAAAATAAATAAATAAAAGGTTTCTATTTTATACTTGATTGTATTTTCTCTTACAAATTGAAAACACCTCTCTCCCATTTTCTCTTTTCAATTATTTACTCCATAAACATTTATTGAACCTTTATAATACACTAAGCAGTATGGTAAGCAGTGGGAATGCCAAAATGGAAAAGAACCATCTATTCCTTTGAATCTGTGTGTGTCGACTGTCATGGAAATATTCAAGCTCTTCAAATGAGTATCATTTGTACATCCTTTGCAGAGGAGAGGCCTCGAAACACTCTCTACTCTAAGTTTTAGTTTTAATTTTCTATTTATTATTTCAATCAATGTGTTTTGTTATAAGCTGCCTCCAACCTTTTATGGAAACAAACAAGTTATAAATGAAACTACCTACTATAGAAAAGACATATACCAAGTTTCTATTTAAAAGTTCACATTTTCTCTTATCACCAAAACATACTTCTATTCAAATTTATTCCCTTACATTTTTCCTTCTTTCCTAGGTATTTGTCAGTCATCCATGTTCTTAAGTTGTACTGCCTATAAAATGTACTGTAAAGACCGAGTTTTCTGCTTATACCTTCACTTAGTTTGAGTTTTACCGTTACTTTCTTTCACTTCTTTCAAATTACAGCATTTTTTTAGCATATAAGTATCATAGTTGCAGGGCCGAATGTGGTCTCCTTCTCCATTTTCTAGACATCTATTTATAGATAACAGGTAGTTATTCCCAAAACACCTTCATCAATTATATAAGCCATAACAAGCAAACTTTAAGTATTGAGCTTCTTTCATTAAGTTTAAGAAATGTTTGGTATATTTTGAAGAAATCAGAATGAAAGAGTTACAGCTCATACAACTTACATTACTCTATCCATTTCCTAGTAATGTAATAAAATCATTTAATACAAGCTAAAGTTACTTTCTCTTTCCTTATAGTATATAAATTTTATAGCCTTATGCCTTTGTTTTTCTGCTTCTGTTATTGCAGAAATTTTGTTTCCCATGTATTTATTCCCCCTCAGTACTTGTGTTGCATAACTCTCCTGAGTGTGTCTAAAAGTCTTCAAAAGAGCTTTTAAAATATTTCCTGGGCAACCCCTTCAGGTTCCCTCCCACTGTGGGAGATTTTCTGTCCTCTCAATAAATCCTGTTTTCTAAAAAATATATATATTTTTTTCTCCAAGTAATTAAAGAAATGGAAATTAAAAACAATAAGATACTACTTTTACCTACCATGTTAGCCAAAACTTTTAAGCGTAAAATCCTTGGCCAGGCACAGTGGCTCAAGCCTGTAATCCCAGCACTTTGGGAGGCTGAGGCTAGAGGATTGCCTGAGCCTGCAGGTTTAAGACCAGCCTGGGCAACATGGTGAGACCTCGTCTCTACAATAAATCAAAAAATTAGCCAGGCATGGTAGCACAAGCCTGTGGTTCCGGCTACTTGGAGCTGAGGTGGAAGGATAGCATGAGCCCAGCAGGTTGACACTGAGGTGGCCATAAGCATGCCACTGCACTCCAGCCTGGGCAATGGTAAACATTCTTATACATCACATGGGAAGTACAAACTGAAGTAATACATAGAAAAGCAGTTCCATAAGTGTATAATGAGTTTTACAATATTTATACTATCTGACCCAATAAGTTAATTTCTAAGTCTACCTAAAGAAACAAAACATAAATGAAAAAAAGGCTTACATAAGAGGTGCTCATCACAGCATTATATGTGATTGGAAAAAAATCAGTAACAAGGTAAAAGTCCAATATCAACTGGATAAATTATTCTAAATCCATGTGATAAAGTATAAAGTCATTAAACATGCCATAAATAAGTTATAATACTGAGAAAATGCTTGTGAAAGCATTTTAAGAAAAGAAAATTGATTTCAAATGTTAAATAACATATTACCTCAAAATATAAGCCATATAATAATATTGTCTTTACACGTTCTTATACATTCCAAATTTTCTACAAAAAGGCCTAGTATCATAAAATTTAGCATACTAAACTTTTTAAAAACTCACAACATTTTCCCCACGCACTCAAAAAAATCTTAATATTAAAAATATAAGCCGGGCTCAGTGGCTCAGCCTGTAATCCCGCGCTTTGGGAGGCCGAGGTGAGTGGATTGCCTGAGCCCGCAGGTTCGAGACCTGCCTGGGCAACTTGGTGAGACCTCATCTCTACAATAAATCAAAAAATTAGCCGGGCGTGGTAGCGCG
>CAUYQG010050163.1:0-12138 GCA_963574415.1 Tarsius wallacei | reverse complement strand
TCAATGTGGTTTTGATTTGCATTTCTCTGATGATGAGTGAGGCTGAGCACTTTTTCATGTGTCTGTTGGCTGCCCATATATCTTCTTTTGAGAAGTGTCTATTCATGTCTTTTGCCCACTCTTAAATGTTTTTTTCCTTTCAGCGTGTTTGAGTTCCTTATAGATCCTAGATGTTAGGCCTCTGTCAGATATACAGTTGGTAAATATTTTTTCCCATTCTGTGGACAGCCTACTTTTCATAACAGCCTACTCTCTCCTGACCTCAGCTCCCCACAAAAACCCTCGGGCATTTCTGGAAGTAACACAGTTTCTTACTGTACCTCAAATTTCTACTTCTCTTCAGCATCCAAGGACTTACCACTGGTTCAAGCTTGGGACTGGCTCCGTTTTTTCTTAGGATGAGCCTGATTGCAAGAGACTCCTCAGCCTCTGGTCAGTGAACCTCTGTTGGGTAGGTCTTGCCAGGTCCCCAGAGTCAGCTCTGTACTCCAGAGACAGACACAGTAGGAGGCTTTGAGTCAAGTCAGACTCCTGCCCCGCTGCACACACACACGCCACATTTCCAACATTGATGGGCTTTAAGTTCTTGGGTTGAAAGACGCTGTCTTTTATTTCTTCTGTACTTTCTTTCCTAGGATTCTTGAAAAATGTTCGCAAAATAGTGTATTCTTCACTAATACTGTGATCATAAGTATTATTTCAGAAGGAAAATGGATGCCAGGCAGTGTACCTCAATTTTCTCAAAATGTGAAATGAGGGCCAGGCTCAGTGGCTCAGCCTGTAATCCCAGCACTTTGGGAAGCGAGTGGATTGCCTGAAACCACGGGTTTGAGACCAGCCCAAGCAAGTCGGTGAGACCTCGTCTCTACAATAAATCACAAATTAGCTGGGCGTGGTAGCTATTTGGAAGGCTGAAGCGGAAGGATTGCCAGAACCCAGCAGGTCGACATTGGGGTAGCCGTGAGTGTGCCACGGCACTCCAGCATGGGTAACAGAGTGAGACTCCAACTCAATAAAAAATAAAAATAAAAAATGTGAAAGGAGAATAAAGGTTAAAATAAGGACCAAATTATATGATAAATATAGAAGCACATTAAAAAGCATTTATTCGATTTATGTATAGAGCAATGTTACTCATATGTTTACTCTGCCTTCAGACATCCAGAGGAGATATAATGTCTTTATGTTCTAAATTGTCCTGCACTTCTGTGATCTACTACTCAGCCAGGTAGCAGAGACAACTTAGATTTGTCAGTTTATATGTTTTCAGTCAAATTACCAGGGTGACAGTGAAGGCAAGCCTTAGAACACTTGCTGTACCGCAATCCTGGTTAATCAGATCAGAGTTGTGTTAGCAACAGTAGGCTCTAGGAGGGATGTTTTCAAGAAATAGTAGAAAGAAGCTATTTCCTGCTGTGTTTGATGGTACGAAGAAATTCTTTACATACATTTGGAGAACTTAGCAAATAATTAGTGATAGGTACTAGAAAACTGGGAATACAGAGGCCACATGCATGTGCATATGCCCAGGAAAGACCTGGAAATACCATAATCTCTTACCTTTGGCCAACTTTGCAGCTCTGCATAAGCAGGAAATGAAGGCTAAGGTGGAGTTTTAAACTGCTAGAGCTCTGAAAGTATGCCCCAATACACACACTAAGCCCTTTTGCAAAAGGTAGGATACTTATGGGTTCAAGGTATTTAAGGAAATCTGTTCAACCATTAGCTGACCATTAACCTAACTGAGCATATTTCAGTTGCTGCACATAACAAAGAATACAACATTATACAATTTTTTCAGGAAATTCACTAAAAAAACAGCAGCAAACAGCAATAACCACAAATCCTGGGGATGGGGAGGTAGAAGAATTTGATGTCCAGAGTTAACACATTGTATTATTATTATTATCATTATTATTTTAATCTGAGTCTCACTCTGTCATCCAGGTTGGAGTGCGGTGGCATGCTCATGGCCACCGCAGCCTTGACCTTCTGGGCTCAGACGATCCTTCCATCTCAGCCTTCCAAGTAGCTGGAACTACAGGAAAGCGCCACCATGCCCGCTAATTTTTCTGTTTTATTGTAGAGACGAGGTCTCACCAAGTTACCCAGGCTGGTCTTGAACCCCTGGGCTCAGGCAATCTTCTTGCCTCCACCTCTCAAAGTGCTGGGATTACAGGTATGAGCTACTGCACCCAGCAGCACATTATATTGTTTAAAATGTCTAGTTTTCAATGAAAAATTATGAGATGTGCATGTAAACAGGAAAAAATAGCCCACATACCGGAAAAAAAATCCATAGAAACTGTCCCTAAGGAAGTCCAGATGTTGGATTCACTAGGCAAAGATTTTAAATAAACTATTTTTAAACATGTAAAAAAAAAAAACTAAAGGAAATCATGTCTAAAGAATTAATCATGTCTTACTAAATGGAGAATCTCAATAAAGAGACAGAAATTATAAAAAAAAAAAAAAAAAAAGAACCAAATAGAAATTCTGGACTTGAAAAGTACAACAACTGAAAAAAAAATTTAATAGAGGGACTCAAAACAAATTTGAACTGGGCAGAAATAAAAATCAGTGAATTCGAAAAAAGGTCAGTTGAGATGATCCAGTTTTAGGAAAGAAAGAAAAAAGATTGAAGAAAAATGAAGAGTCTTGTAGTCTCAGAGGCCTCTATGGGACATCATCACATGTACCAACATATGCAAAATGAGAATACCAGAAAGAGAGAAGAGACAGAAAGGAACAAAAGAAAAATTTAAACATAATGGCCCAAACCTTTCTAAATTTGATTTTTTAAAAATGTATCTGTACATCCAAGAATTTCAGTGAATTACAAGTGGGATAAAAGTCAAAGAGATCTACATCTAGACACATTATAATCAAGTTGTCAAAATTTAAAGACAAAGAGAGAATCTTGAAAGCATCAAGAGAAAGATGACATGTACAAGGGATCCTCAATGAGATTAAGATCTCACTTCTCATCAGAAATCATGGAGACTAAAAAATATGTCTACTATGACATAGTCAAAGCACTGAGAGAAAAAGATTGCCAACCAAGAATTTTATATGTACTAGGATTATCCTTCTAAAATGAAGGAGAAAACAAAACAGTAGATCAACAAAAATCTACTATCAAGCCTACAATAAACAATAAAGGAATTTTTTCAGGTTGAAATGAATGGACACTAGACAGTAACTCAAATTGCATGAAAATATAAAGTACACCAGAAAAAGTAATACAAAGATAACGACAAAGGAGAACATAAAACATAAAATGTAAAAGACAGCATAGACCAGATGTAGTAGCTTATATCTGTAATCCCAGCACTTTGAAGGGCCAAGATGGGAGGATTGCTTGAGTCCAGGAAGAATGCTTGAGCACCTCCCCCCCCAAAAAAATTAGCTGAGCATGGTGGCACACACCTGTAGTCCCAGCTACTCAGTGGGCTGAGGCAGAAGAGTTGCTGACCCTTCCGCCTCAGCCTTCCAAGTAGCTGGAAGTACAGGCACGTGCCACCACACCCAGCTAATTTTTTGATTTATTGTAGAGATGAGGTCTCACCAAGTTGCCCAGGCTGATCTCGAACCTGTGGACTCAGGCAATCCTCTCATCTTGGCCTCCCAAAGTGCTGGGATTATAGGTGTGAGCCACCGCACCTGGCCTGAAAAAATAGATTTAAAGACAAAAATTTTTACAGAGATGAATAAGAACATTTTACAATAATAAAAGGTCAATCTGTTACAAATATATATACCTAACAACAGAGCCCAAAAATTCATAAAGTAAAAATTATCAGGGCCGGACGCAGTGGCTCAGCCTGTAATCCCAGCACTTTGAGAGGTCGAGGCGAGAGGATTGCCTGAGCCCGGGGGGTTGAGACCAGCCTGGGCAACTTGGTGAGACCTCATCTCTACAATAAATCACAAAAACTAGTCGGCCTGGTGGCGTGCATCTGTAGTTCCAGCTACTTGGAAGGCTGAGGTGGAAGGATGGCCTGAGTCCAGCAGTTCGGGGTTGCCGTGGCCGTGAGCATTGCCACTGCACTCCAGCCTGGGCAACAGAGTGAGACTCCAACTCAAAAAAAAAAATTGTCAGAACTGAAGGAGAAAGAAATAATTCAATAAAAATAGTTGGAGATTTTAATATTCCACCTTCAATAATGGATAGAATAACTAGACAACCTCTTAGAAGATCAATAAATAGAAGACTTGAACAACATTACAAACCAACTAGAACTAACAGCCATAACAGGACATTCCACTCAACAACAGAATACATTCTTCAAAGTGCATGTGGAACATTCTCCAAAATAGATCATACGTTAGGCCATAAAACAAGCTTCTATAAATTTAAAAGGACTGACGCCGGGCAACCCTCTCGGGAGCTTTTCTGTCCTCTCAATAAATCCAGCTTTCTAAAAAAAAAGAAAAAAAACAGATTGAAGCCATACAAAGTATATTGTACAACAATGATAGAATAAAATTAAAAATCAATAACAAATAGAAAGTTGGGGGATGCACAAATATTTGGAAATTAAATGACACATTTGTAAGTAATTAAAGAAGGTATCATAAAGGAAATTAGAAAATACACTGAAATGCTTTGAGAAGACAAAAACACAACAAATCAAAATATATGGGAGGCTGGGCACACATAATTTCAGCAACTTGGGAGGCCAAGGTGAGAGGATTGCCTGAGCCCATGGGTTCAAAACCAGCCTAGGCAACTTGGTGAGACCTCATCTCTAAAATATATTTAAAAATTAGCCGAGTGTGGTGCGTGCCTGTAGTTCCAGCTATTTGGAAGGTTGAAGGATCACCTGAGCCCAGCAGGTCGAGGCTGCAGTGACTGTAAGTGTGCCACTGCCCTCCAGCCTGGACGACAGAGTGAGACTCCAACTATATATATATGATATGAAAGTAGTGCTTAGAGGGATATTTACAATTCTAAATGTCTATCTTAAAAAAGAATAAATAAGCCGGGCTTGGTGGCTCAGCCTGTAATCCCAGCACTTTGGGAGGCTGTGGTGAGTGAATTGCCTGAGCCCGCGGGTTCGAGACCCGCCTGGGCAACTTGGCGAGACCTCATCTCTACAATAAATAAAAAAAAACTAGCCGGGCGTGGTAGCACGCGCCTGTAGTTCCAGCTACTTGGAAGGCTGAGGAGGAAGGATCGCTGGCGCCCAGCATGTCGAGGCTGCGGTGGCCGGGAGCGGCCACTGCACTCCAGTCTGGGAGACTGTGAGATTCCAACTAAAAAATAAATAAATGAATAAATAAATAAATAAATAATTCAAATTAATAATTAAACCATCCACCTTAAGAAACTAGAAAGAGCAAATTAAATCTAAATCAGGCAGAAAAAGTAAAGATTAAAGTGGAAAATAAATGAAATAAAGAATACAGGCGGAGCATGGTGGCTCACATCTATAATCCCAGCACTTTGGGACGATGAGGCGGGAGGATGCTTGAGCCCAGGAGTTCAAGACCAGCCTGGGCAACATAGAGAAACCTCACCTCTACAAAAAATTAGATGGGCATGGTGGCATACGCCTGCAGTCTCACTACTTGGGAGACTTGTCAGAAGGATTACCCAAGCCCAGGAGGTTGAGGCTGTGGTGAGCTGTGATTGTGCCACTGCACTCCAGCCTAAGTACTTTGCACTCCAGTGACAAAGTAAGACCTTGACTCAAAAAAAAAAAGAAAAACAATAGAGAAAATCAACAGAATCAAACGTTGTTTTGGTTTTTTTTTTTTTTGAGCTGGAGTCTCACTCTGTTGCCCAGACTGGAGTGCAGTGACACACTCACGGCCACCGCAGCCTCAACCTTGTCTCTGCAATAAATCAAAAAATTAGCTGGCATCTCAGCCTTCCAAGGAGCTGGGACTACAAGCACAAGCCACCATGCCCTGCTAATACTTTGATTTATTGTGGAGGTCTTACTATGTTGCCCAGGCTGGTGTCAAACTCCTGGACTCAGGTAATCCTCCTGCCTTGTCGTCCCAAGGTCCTGGGATGACAGGCATGAGCCACCACGCCCAGTCAGTATACAGGTTTTTAAAAAACAAAAGTAGACTTCTAGCCAGACTGTCAAGAAACCTTTGTTCTTAACAACCATACCTTGTGGACATCTTTCTAAGAACACATGTGCCCTGGTCTTCCTTGTGGATGCCTAATCTTCCATACTATTAGACTATCAGATACTATTTTTTCTCCACTCTGTTATTCATGGAAGTTCCTAGCTTATTCCCATTATTGTTGCCATTTCAAACATTTGAACATGGCTCTTCCTGAGCACCCATGAGTACCACTGTGGTAATTTTCCAGAAGTAGAATTGCTGTGTCAAAGGCTTATATATTTGACATTTTTATGTTAGCATTTAACACGTCAGTGTCTCCAGAAAGATACCACTCATTTATCCCTTTACCAACAGCGTATGCAAGCACCCATTTCAGCTGGGCTCGGTGGCTCAGCCGGCAATCCCCCGCCTTGGGAGGCCGAGGTGAGTGGATTGCCTGAGCCCGCGGGTTCGAGACCCACCTGGGCAACTTGGCGAGACCTCCTTTCTACAATAAATCAAAAATCAGCCGGGCGCGGTCGCGCGCCTGTAGTTCGGGCTACTCGGAAGGCTGAGGCGGAAGGATCGCCGGAGCCCAGCGGGTCAAGGCTGTGGTGGCCGGGAGCGGCCACTACACTCCAGTCTAGGCAACAGTGAGACTCCAATTCAAAAAAAGAAAAGAAAGCACCCATTTCTGCATAATTTTGCCAAAATACATTATCAATACTTATATTTCTTCCAATCTGATATGTAAAAAGATATGTCTCTGTTGCTTTATTTTACATTCGAGTTGGAGTCTCACTCTCTCACCCAGACTGGAGGGCAGTGGCCACTCCTGGTCACCGCAGCCTCGACCTGCTGGGCTCCGGCGACCCTTCTGCCTCAGCCTTCCGAGTAACCGAACTACAGACGCGCACTACCACGCCCAGATAATTTTTTGATTTATTGTAGAGATGAGTTCTCGCCAAGTTGCCCAGGCGGGTCTCGAACCCTTGGGCTCAGGCAATCCATTCACCTCGGCCTCCCAAAGCACAGGATTATAGGCTGAGCCACCGAGCCTGGCCTTATTTTACATTTTTTAACTTTCTAGTGAAGTCAAGCTTTTTTGTGTTTTTAGTAATACTTTGCTTTTTTTTTTTTTTTTTTGATTAGGTTCTCACCCTGTTGCCTGGGTTGGAGTGCAGTAGTGCAGTGGCATGATTACAGCTCACTGGTGGTAGCCTTCAACTCCTGGGCTCAAGCGATCCTTTGGCATCAGCGTCCCAAGTAGCTGGAAGTACAGACACACACCACCACACCCGGCTACTTTTTTGACTTTTATTTTTGTAGAGTTGCTATGTTGCCCAGGCTGTTCTCAAACTCCTGGCCTCAAGCCATCCTCCCGCTTCTGTCTCCCAAAATGCTGGGATTACAAGTGTAAGCCACTGCACCTGGCTATTTTTTTCTAAGAATTGCCTGTTAGTCCATTTTTGGACTGGTGTCTTATCTACTTTTTGGACCTCTTTGTATAATACTATTATTTAGTGAATATTTTATATTGCCTGATCTATTTTTCCCAGTCTGTTTTTTCCACAGTCTGTTTTAAATCTTTTAACTTGTGATGTCTTTTGTCATACAGAAGTTCTTCATTTTTATGTGGTTAGGGGTATCACTCCATCTCTTCCATTTATGCCTTCTGGGTTTTGGATCTTAGAGAATAAGCATCTAATTTATCTTGTCTCCCTCCCACCCCCAATGGCAAAGCCCCTCAACCTCTTGTGTTGAACTGTCCATCCTTTCCCTACAGGTCAGAAATACCTCTGTGAGACTGGGCTCGATGGCTCAGCCTGTAATCCCAGCACTTTGGGAGGCCGAGGCAAGTGGATTGCCCAAGCCCGCGGGTTCAAGACCAGCCTGGGCAACATGGTGAGACCTCATCTCTACAATAAATAAATAAATAATGAGCCGGGTATGGTAGCATACGCCTGTAGTTCCAGCTACTTGGAAGGCTGAAGCGGAAGGATCGCCTGAGCCCAGCAGGCCGACGCTGGGGTGGCCGCAAGTGTGCCACTGCAACTCAAAAAAAAGAAAAAAGAAATGCCTCCGTGGATGATACCACGTCCCCATACAAAGCTTGGCATTTCTTGGCTCTCTGTTCTGATTCTCGAACCTACTTTTTCTCTCTTCTTTTGTTGGCACTAGGCTCTGAAAAGCACCACATCTTTATGGTATGATTTGATATCTGCAGGGTGCATTCTCCTTTACTATCTTATTCTGAGTTTTCTCACCTTCGTTCTTCCCAGTGAACGTAGACTTTCTTGTCAAGTTCCAAACAAGCGCTGTCAGGCCAGTTGTGCTGAACAAACACTCAGGTGGATATTATGGCGTTTAGTAGACACTATTTTCTCTAAATGAAAAAATCTGGGCATTTTAATGATAGTTTTGAGATTTGGCACTTGAGACTGAGGTCAGGAAAATAACCATAATGCCTGGGCCTGCTGTTTGTGAGCATTTGGGCTTATTGCTGAGCCTGAGCTAGGCCAAGTGCCCATGGTGCCCTGCTCCACCCGCTGCAAATCACCACCCTTGGAAATTCGAACGTCTCCAGGTAAGATCTGAGTGTGGCAAGTAAGTAAGTCAAAGTCCTTCCTGAGAGGCTCTCAAGAGCAGGACTCAGCAGGGTCGCCCAGGGGGCACTCCTCGCCATCGCCTGAATTCTTCCTCTCCCCAGCAGAGCTCCTAGCAGGGTGTGGGGTCAGAGATACATATTGGTCCAACATTGCAGCCTCATGCTAACTATGTGACCTTGAGGCCACGGGGTAGCCTCAGTTTCCCCAAGCTAATATTTTGTTTTTAACTATTTCAACCATTTTTAAAAAACTTTTTGTAGCGACAGGGTCTCACTATGTTGCTCAGGCTGGTCTCAAACTCCATTCTTCCATCTCAGTCTCCCAAAGTGTTGAGATTATAGGCATGAACTACCATGCCTGGTCCTTTTTAAAGTTTTTTTTTGTTTTTGAGTTGGAGTCTCACTCTGTCACCCAGGTTGGAGTGCAGTGGCATGCTCATGGCCAACCCAGCATCGACCTGCTGGGCTCCAGCAAAGTTTTTAAGTTTCAGTGTACAGTTCGGTGGCATTAGATACATTCACATCATTGTGCAACCATCACCACCCTCCATCTCCAGAATGCTTTTCATTTTGCAAAACTGAAACTCTATTCTCATTAAACACTAATTCCCCATGTCTCCTACCTCAGCTGCTGGCAACCACCCTTCTTATTTCTGTCTCTGCGAATCTGATTACACTGGATTACCTCATATAAGTGGAATCACACAGCATTTGTCTTTTTGTGTCTAGCTTATTTCACCTAGCATAATGGCTTCAAGGCTCACCCATGTTGTAGCCTATTGCATAATTTCCTCTTTTTAAGGCTGAAGAATATCCCATTGCATAGATATGCCATGTTTTGTTTATCCATTCATCTGATTGATGGATGCTGAGACTGCTTCCTCCTTTCGATTATTGTGACTAGCGCTGCTGGGAAACATGGGTGTGCACCAAGTTGACTTTTGAGATCAGATGGAAATAGGCACACACAGTGCTCCTTGGCCCCTTTGCGAGAGGAAACCTCCCCATGACCAGGCCAGCCCCCTATAAGCTGGGCAGCGAACAGAATGTTCAGGGAGCTTCTTCCCTGATGATCCTATTATAGCCTTGATTCATCTTGGGGTCCATCCCATGGCTCCTGGGCTCACCCGGAGGTTCTAGTCACTGGACTTTGACTCCTTGAGAAAGTGCTCCTGCCTTTCCTGGTTTAGGCTGGATTCCACTTCACATTCCACACCACTGTCATCTCCATAGGGCTCAAAATATTCCCTAGTCTGTCCCAAATGTCCACCTCTGCCTGACCCCCAAATTTCCAAGAGGCTACTGGGAGCTCATGGTGTCATCAGAAAATCCCCGGGTCCTCAGCCTCTTCCCTCTTGCTCTGATGGAAGCCAGGCTCTCCCCTGAAGACACTATTTCCCCTGCAACTCTCTCAAGTGGTGGCTGTTTTTTCTCCCATCCCAGGATCTGCAGCTGACAGAGGGGTTCCTGTCCCCGTTTTTCTGGATTATTCCTCCCTTCTCCTTCTATAACAGCCCAGTCTCTCTGAAAGCGTGCCTCGAACTACGCAACCCTCAAGCCCTGCTAGCTGCAGTCACCTACTGACCTCCGGCCACTTTCCCCGTATTTGGGTAAGGTTTCTCACCCTCTGCACTCAGTCTTCCTCTCATCAGAAGCTCTTGTCATTGTTCCTGGCAGCTTCAACAATGCCATCCTATGAACTCTCCTGCCTCTTTTATCCAATCTCTTCCTCTACAACCCTCTTTCCCTCCCACTCAACTGAACAACCTTGTGGAATCCTGGCCAAGAGCTGAGACTTGTCACTCTCTGTAACTGCGTCTTCTCCAAAATTTTTGTTTCAGGGGTTCCCTCTCCAACCACTGCCTCCAACTTGCCAGCCTGTGTCATCCTCCACACCACCCCCACCCTCCTTCACCCTCCCCCCCACCCTCCTTCACCCTCCCCCCCAGCTGACATTTCGCCCTTGTGCCCTTGTACAGCTATACCCTCTGTGGAAATATAAGACATGTGCCCACCCTGTCAGTAAATGGCTACCACCTTGGCCCATCTCCTCATGTGTCTCTGAAGGTGTCTCATGGTGTCACGTGCGGGTGTGTGTGTGTGTGTGTGTGTGTGTGTGTGTGTGTATTGAGTTGGAGTCTCACTCTGTCACCCAGACTGGAGTGCAGTGGCACGCTCATGGTCACTGCAGCCTTAACCTGCTGGGCTCAGGGGATCCTTTCGCCTCAGCCTTCTAAGTAGCTGGAACTATAGGTGCGCACCACCACGCCCAGCTAATTTTTTGATTTACTGTAGAGACGAGGTCTCACCAAGTTGCCCAGACTGGTCTTGAACCCCTGGGCTTACGAAATCTTCTTGCCTCAGCCTCCCAAAGTGCTGGGATTACAGGCTTGAACCACCGCACCCAGCCTTTTTTTTTTTTTTTTAAGAGCGTCTGGCTCTGTCGCCCAAGCTGGAGTGCAGTGGCGTAATCACAGCTCAGTGCAGTCTCAAATTCCTGGGCTCAAGTGATCTTCCCAACTCAGTCTATCGAGTAGCTGGGAATACAGGCATGGACATCACACCTGACCTTCTCTGTTCCCTTTTATAGCAAAGCTCCTCCCAAATAAGGCCTGCCCTCCGTTCCCACACGACACTATCTCGTAAACCCACAAGCAACATGTATCTTGTCAAATTCAATGGCTGCCCCTCAGACAGACCTCATCTTGCTCAATCTCTCTGCAGCTTGTCACCGTGGATGACTTCCTCTTTCTTGAAACCCACAGCATCCCTCCTCGCCTGAACTCAGCATCTCCCAGGGCTAGGTCTTCAGAGGGTTTTCTTTTTCTTTTTTTTTTTTTTCTGGGCTCCAGACTCCTCTATTTTCGTCTGCTCACCTTCTCTACGTGGCTGTTGAAAAGCCATCTTGCACCTGACTCTCGGTCCTGGTCTTCCCCATCTCAGCATTGGCCACACCACGGGGCATCCTGGCTTCCTCTCCTTCTCCCTCTCCCCACAGCTTCTCCATCTTCTCTGTCATTGCTCCTGTCTACGCTCCCTCATCTCTCACCTGGACTATTGTGATGGCTTTCTAGCCAGGTTAGATTTTATTTTATTATTTTATTTCATTTTATTTTGGCACTCTTTTGCCTCTACAGTCACTTCTCTGCATGGCCTCTAAAGAGATTGTTTAAAAATGTAAATTAGCCAGGTGCGGTGGCTCACTGTAATCCCAGCACTTTGGGAGGCGAAGGCGAGAGGATTGCCTGAGCCCAGGGGTTCGAGACCAACCTGGGCAACTTGGTGAGACCTTTGGCATGGTGGCGTGCACCTGTAGTTTCAGCTACTTGGAAGGCTGAGGTGGAATGATCATCTGAGCCCACCAGGTCGAGGCTACAGTGGCCGGCATGAGCAGTGTGCCACTGCATTCCAGCCTGGGAGACAGAGTGGGACTCCGACTTAAAAAAAAGAAAAAGAAAACCCTC
>CAUYQG010050161.1:0-17198 GCA_963574415.1 Tarsius wallacei | reverse complement strand
TTGTATTTCTCTGATGATTAACTGAGGCTGAGCCCTTTTTCATGTGTCTGTTGGCTGCCCATATATCTTCTTTAGAGAAGTATCTATTCATGTCTTTTGTCCATTTGCTAATGGGGTTGTTTTTTGTGGGTTTTTTTTTTTTTTTTTTCCTTTCAGCACATTTGAGTTCCTTATAGATCCTGGATGTTAGACCTTTGTCAGATATGCAGTTGGAAAATATGTTTTCCCATTCTGTGGGCTGTCTCCCCACTCTCTTGATGGTTTCTTTTGCTTTGCAGCAGCTTTTCAGTTTAATGAGGTCCCACTTGTCTATCTTATCTCTTTCAGCCTGAGTGCTTGGGGTTTTGATCAGGAATTGGTTGCCTACTCCAATTTCTTTAAGGGAGTCTCCTGCATTTTCTAATATTCTTAAAGTTTGGGGGTTCACATTTAGGTCTTTGATTCATTTGGAGTTGATTTTTGTGAATGGTGAGAGGTAGGGTTCCTGTTTCAATCTTCTGCATGTGGTCAGCCAGTTTTCCCAGCACCATTTACTGAATAGATTCTACTCTCCCCTGTTATTATTGGTGGAGGTTTTGTCAAAGATGAGTTGGTTGAGAAAATGAAGTTTTGCTTCTGGAATCTCTACCCTGTTCCATTGGTCTATATACTTGTTGTTGTACCAATTCTGGGCTGTTTTGATTATTTAACCTTACAAGAAAGTTTCATGTCTGTAAGTGTGAAACCTCCTACTTTGTTTCTTTTGCTGAGGATTGTTTTGGTTATTTGTGATTGTTTATGTTTCCATATGAATTTCTGTATTGTCGTTTCCTGCTCTGACTAGAATAATGTTAGTAATTTAATAGGTACTGTGCTGAATCTGTTGATTGCCTTTGGCAGGATGGACATCTTTACAATGTTGATTCTTCCTATCCATGAGCATGAAATATTATTCCATTTGTTTGTGTCTTTTTGAATTTCTTTTAGCACTGTTTTGTAGTTTTTGTTGTAAAGATTTTTCACTTCTCTGGTTAGAAAGATGCTGAGGTATATCATTTTTTATTTTTTTGTGAGAGTTGTGAATGGGATTGTGCTTGTTATCTGTTTATGTACCTATTTGTAATTAGTGTATGAGAATGCAACTGTCTTTTGCACATTTATTTTGTTCCCTGAGACTTTGCCAAAGCCCTTCATCAGTGAAAGTAGGCTTTTGACAGATTATCTTGGATTTTTGAGGTATAGGATCATATCATCAGCAAAGAGAGATAACTTAACTTTCTCTTTTCCTATTTGGATATTCCCGATTACTTTCTCTTGTCTAATTACTCTTGTTTGGACTTCCAAAACAATGTTGAACAGAAAGAGTGAACATGGACATTCTTGTCTTGTTCCAGTTATTTGGTATATTTGTTAACTTAGTGAACCAAAAATTTTTCTAGTATTAAAACATCTGAATAGTTGTTGCTGAAATTCAAATTGTAATTATTGATATTAGTTATAAGAAAAATGTTTATTCTTTGATAATTACATATTTTTCTGTCACAGTAACTATTAATACCTGTGCTTATAGAACATTGCAAAGGAAAGATTAACATTGAATACTCCTATTTTTATAAATAATTATAAAAATTTATCATAACTGCTACATATCATTCCCTTCTTTGTATTGACTTTAACTCCAATCTGCCCATAATTATGGACCCAAACATATATATCTCAAAAATCCAATTTACGGTTACCGTCATGAGTATCTTTGGAGTCATAAGAATCTCAAATAGGCAAATTGATTGGAAAATTGATGTTATTGGAAAATGGAAGAAGATCTCTTCATTCTCCTTAGATCCAGACACGTGTTAATAGTTTTTCCTGTGTTCATTCCCTGAAAAATATTGGTTTTAATGAAATGAACTTTCCAAGTGTTTCTAGAGCAGGATTTGGACAATATAACTCTATGACCTCACTTTTTTTGTCTAAACCCTTAAACAGTTAGTAATCTCTTTCTTATGTATGAACTAAAAAATATCTTACATGTTTTAATAGCTGCAGATGCTAATTTGCACTTGATATTCATTTATCCATTATTTATAGTAATATGAGTAGTGATTATATTTTAATATGAAAATATTACATAGTTCTACAATTCAACGTTAGAGGAGTCTACTACTCTAATTGTGAAAGCAGTCATTTTATATCTGTTCTGAGAGAGCTAAGAGTGGAAATAATTGTACTGAGTTGAAGTGAGGTTATTGGTAAAATGTAAGAGCCTACAGTTTGTGGATATTTAAAACACATGTTGAGTCAGTGCAACATCTTCAATGTTTTTATGCCATTCCTTTTACAAAGCCATCATAACAGCCTGCATTTTTAGTGGTGATTAGAGCTATAATTCTCCTAGTATGCCTTCTGGGAAGGGTCAGCAGCATTAGAATCAAATATTAGAAATGCAAATTTGGGCCTCAGCCCATACCTACTAATTTAGAAGCACTGTAGTCTGGTGTCCTTAAATCTGTGTAATAACAAGCCCTCCAGATGACTGATAGGAAGTAAAGTTTGAAAACCTTTGAGTTAGAGAAATGGATAGTCCAAATACACCATATCTGATTTAACACATGCTTTGTGTGTGTGTGTGTGTGTGTGTGTGTGTCATTCCCTCTCCTGGATTGCTTGTTTCTAATGTCATTTTTCATCTTCTGCATAGCATCTTTTCTAATATCCTGCATGCCTTTAACTATATAGTTAGCATCCCACTTAAAAGCCTTTTGTAGGGAAGTGTAATTACATTTTGTGTTTAGGGCATATAAGTTAAAACATAATTATTTTAACTAAAAAATTATCCATTATGTAGTTTTTGTTTCTCAGTAATAGTCATCTAGTATTTATTATATGGCAAACATTAAAAATAAGAACTTAATGTACAAGAACACATAAGCCATAAACATGCACATGAATGCATACACACATAACAAAACATTATATGTGTGTATATATTACACTTAGACATTTACATATATATGAAGTGATTTACAGTCACACGTGTACATATTATCTTCATTCTAACAATCACCTCAAGAGATAAAATTATTAATATACAAATTATACAAATGAGGAAAATAAACAACAGAGAAATTTAAGAACTTGCCCAAAATTGGAACCATTAGGGACGGAGAGATTCAGAACAAGGCAGTCTGGCTCTAATTCATGAGACGTGCTGGCTCCGTTACACTGAATAAGCAGCACTTATTTGCTTTCTCCAGTAAACATGATGTAGAAGGTTAGGCACAGACGTATCTGTGGTAAATGAACTTGGATTCACAAACCATCTTGCAAATATGTGGAAGTGATTTTCTGCACACTGGCTTCTTGGAAGCCAGTGAGGCTGCTCCTTGTAAAGACAGCAGTCTTAGGTATGCAGTGAATGTGCGTTTAAGGAAATATGGCCATGGTTATATTTCTCCCAGATTGGATCAAATTCAGATTAATAGTAAGAATACGTGTATATCTCTCAACCAAGATATACTGTGAGATCATCAGAAAAAACTCAGACCCAAGATGATAAAATATTTTTGCTCTTACATGTTATAAGAGGAATGATGGTTCACTTTCTCTGGTGGGGAAAATATTGCCTTCACTGTGGCACTCCTCCTCCCCTCCCTGAGCAGAGAGAAACCTGGACATACCAACCTGAAACTGACTTAAACCAGAGATGGCAGTGGGCTGTTACGAGGAGAAACATAACGCAAGTTTATCTTTATTATAGTAGAGACAGGCAGACTGACTGGGCTAAAGAAGAGGAGAGATGGCCTGGTACATATTAATTGCCAAATAAGTGTTACCACAAACAAAAGTGCATAAAAGTAGATAAAATGTGTTTATCTAAAAAGTCTAAATAATCTTATTTTGACCGTATATCTGTGGCTGAGTAAAAATTTTAAGGAAATGGGGAGTAAATCACAGGATCTGCTTAAAAGTGCAGGTGACACAGGGATGAATAAGCTAGACACCATCACAACTGTGCTTCTCTGATGCTATAATGCTTTGGAATTTTCAGTGCTTGGTGTTTGAAATTTGTAATGTTTGCCCAATCTCTTCAACAGACACACCTTAGTGTGTGCGTATTTCTGATCGTAGGGCAGAAATGCAGGCACGTGTCCTCCATGTCTCCAATACTGAACTGAAAGTGCTGTGAATGAAGCAAGTGTTATGTTCTCCAGCTTATAAAGCATGAAGACAAACCCCCTTGATTTCAAAGTTTATTTCCTAAAAATCTATGACATTAACAATGCCAGAAGGTTTATATCTTTAAAGAGGGGAGAAGTGACACTGGGAAACAAATCTTTATTTGCTATTTCTGTGAGAAAATGAGTTTCGATGTGAATAGCATTAGGTAATGTCTTATATCGTATCTTTTATGAATTATATTTATGAATTGCCCCAGTAGTTTTTGTCAGGTCTTGTGGAAATGAAAACACTTTATTACATGGATAATTTGAACTGTAAAATGGGAATCAAAGTACTCACTCCTGTGATATTCTAAATTTTATCAAATGTTTTTTTCTTTCTTTATAAATGTTCTTAAATTAGCACTGCTTAGTGCTGATACATTCTAAACTGCTGATAAAGATAAATTTATTACTTGGCAAATATTATTTGCATATGCATGTGAAAAGATAAACATAATAATTAACACAGTATAGGATCTAGACCTACATTAATACTCTTTGAATTTCGTATCAAGAACATTTTTAACCACTCTTTTTTGTTTTGTTGAGTTGGGGGTCTCATTCTGTCACCCAGCCTGGAATGCAGTGGCCTAATGATGGCTCATGGCAGCCTTGGCATCCTGGTCTCGGGAGAGTCTTCTACCTCAGCCTCTCAAATAGGTGGGACTATAGGCAGGTGCTGCCACACCCAGCTTATCTATCTATCTATCTATCTATCCTCCTATCTATCTATCTATCTATTTAGTAGAGACAAGATCTCACTATGTTTCCCAGGTTAGTCACAAACTCCTGCGATCAAAACAAACCTCTTGCCTCGGCCTCACAGAGTGCTTGGATTGCAGGCATGAACCATCGTGCCTGGCCTCCCTACGCTTTTTCTGTTAAGTGAACAAAATTTTAATGTAATCTGAGACTGATCATCCGTATGAACTTGGGAATAGTTAATAGGGATTTTTCTATATTTAAAAAGTAGCTATTAGAAATTATGTTTGTCACTTATACTTCAAACACTTTGGCTCCCAGTTTTCTAGAAAATGCTTTTCCAGTGCTTACTGACTTGTGTTTGCTTGAACCTATGTTAGCACTTTCAACTGAAACATAATAGGGAATTTATAAAAATTAGCTAATCACTTTGTCACAAATTTATACAATGGACAATTCAAGAAAAACTGTACCATATGAGTGTGTAAAAATGGGTACCCAAAAATGGGTAGTTCACCAAATAAATGTTTTGACAGAAGTGTAAAATAAATAATATAATTTATATTTATCAAATATGGCAGATGTCATGCTCTTTGGACATGCTATATTTGGTTATTTTATATTTATAACCTCTGTATGATATAAAATTATTTTTAATTTTTCTCAAAAGAGAAAACAACATACCTACTAAATGCATATTTCCATCTATGACTTCCAATTTTTATTGCTCTACTTGGTGAAAAATATATCCAAACTATTAAAATCATAAACATTGTACTTTAGAAATTAGCTTTATTAAAGAATCTGAGGCTTTGGTCTCATAAGTTATACTTTTTGTAATGCTGTCAAATAATATATAATTTTGGACAAAAATTATAGTTGATACACCTTCAAATATTCAAAACAGGAATAGATGAATTTATTTCTGCTTTTAGTGATTATCTTTGTCATGATGCACATTATCTTATGTTTTAAATAAATTTCTGGCTTTAAAGATAAAGTTCTAGGATAATAACATACATTAAATTAGTCATTTTTATGAAGTAAAATGTATAAAGAAAATCTTTTTTGCATTTGATTTGGAAAATATGTGAAGTAATACAAATCCTATAGTTAAGTATGTTGAACATCTATAAAAGATCTTTGTGTCTAGTAAAATATAAATATTTTTATTTCTATGCTATTTGAGATACTATATATTGGACTATTGTATATCTTCATAGATTAGATCCACCAGGGTTTAGAACATTCAATCCTAAAAGAGATGAAGAGTGCTGAAAAAAGAAAAAAGAAAAATTATTGAAGTTATTATTAAAATATGGTCCAGTATGTGGAACACCGTGGGTCTGTAATAAATATCTCTTTATTGCCTATTGCATTTGGCAGAAAAAATATTTATAATCATAATTTTAAAAAAATAACAGAAAAATCAATTTATTTTATGTAGCACCCTTTCAAAAACTTATATAATTCATATTTTCAATAGTACTTAAAATAATGTTACAGCATACTTCAGGACAAGAAAAATCTCCAAGAATAAAGAGAAGGATTATGTAATGAAAAAGGAATAAACACTCTGAAAAGATATAATAAACCTAAAGATATATGCACACAAAAGTAGAGAGTTCAAAAACTTGAAACAAAAACTGATACAACTGAAAAAAATAGACAAATCCATCATTAGTGTTAAAGACTTCAATACTCTTTGTCATCAGTTTCATGCATACAGAAGATTAGTAAAGATATGGTTGACCTGAACACACTGTCAATAAACATGGCAGAATTATCACATAGAATATTTGACAACAGTAAAATACACATTTGGCTCAAGCTCACATAGAACGTTCACCAATGTAGATGATATTAGTGCACTTAAGTACTCTTTAAAAATATAAAGAATACAACTCATTTTATTTTATCAGACAACCATGAACTTAAACTGGAACTTAGTAACTCAATAATATAAATTTAGAAAAAATTTTTTCCAATATTTAGAAATCAAACAATATATTTTATAATAACACATATCAAAGAAAATGTCTCAGAAAAAATTAAGTAATATTTTAATGAATAAAATAAAATTGTAGCTTGCTAAAATTTGCGGGATTCAATAAAAAGAGTACTTAAAGGAAAATTTAAAGCATTACATAAACATTTTTTAAAGATATAAAATTTGTAACCTACATTTTCTCCTTGGGAAACTATAGAAAAAAAAAGGTAATGTAATATTAAAATAATCACAAAAAGCAAAAATAAATATGAACCAAGCCAGAAAAATAGGAGGGATTGAGAGAGAGAGAGAGAGAGAGAGAGGGAAATTGATAATATCGGGAAAAAAGGCTTAATCACTACTGGTTCTCTGGACATTAAAAGGATAATAAAGAAATACCATGAAAAACTCTATACCAGCAAATTTGGTAACATGGATGAAATGGACCAAATCTTCAAAAGGCACAAACTACCAAAACCTACACAGAAGAAATAAACGATATTATATTACAAACTATAATATATATCTTATCATACTAAATGATAATACGTTGTTATATTAAACAATAGTAATATATCAATATATCAAATGATATAGAAAAGTATTTGGTAAGATTTAACACCAATTCATGACAGAAAAAAATTCAGAAATCTAGAAACAGTGGGGAACTTTCTCAAATTGATAGAGAAGATCTACAAAAAACAACCCCCACCAAAAAAGAAAAAAAAATCTATAACTAATCTTATACTAAGAGACTCATAAAAAACAGAATTGTTTTTTTGAGGGGGCACTTGTAGTGCAGTGCAGGCTTCCCCCATGAGGTTAGTGTTCTAGGAACCCACTGGCATCAGTTTATCAGCTAGGATTGTTGTGAGAGGCTGTGTTTGGCTTCAGTCAATTTGTGGGGGAGATTCTTTCAATGCGTTTGCTCATTTCATGATGGGTGATTTATAAGTACCTGCCTACACCATGTTGAGTGTTCAGTAGTTTTTGATCAAAAATGACATGGCCCCCATGCCTCACCTTCCCTATTCACTTGATCTTGCCCCAGGCAACTTTTTGTTTGTTTCCCAGGAGGAAAAATGTCCTTACAGGGAAATATTTTGCTGATGTGGAAGAGGTGAAAAAAAAAAAGCAGAAACACTAAAAAGACTTCAAAATTGATAAGTTCACAAACTGTTTTTGAGCAGTGGAAAAAGTGCCTCTATAAGTGTATTGCATCAAATGGCAAATCCAGTACTTTGAAGGTGATTGAAGTTTGAACATGTAAGAATAAATAAACTTTTTTAAATAAATAAATTATGTTTTTTTTTTTTTATCGGGTTCCTCTTGTATGGGAAGGAAACTAGTTGTTAGTAAACTAGTGTAATAAAACAAAAATAAGAAATAACTGGGTACATATACACAATGGAATATTACACAGCCATAAAAAAGAACAAAATCATGAATTTTGCAGCAAACTCATGGATGGAATTGGAGTTTATAATACTGAGTGATCTCTCACAGAAACAAAGATCTGAGTATCACATGTTCTCACTCATAAGTGGACCTTGAACAACAACCATAATACTATAAGAAAAGTATTGACAGTTGCGGGAAACTATGGGGGTGGCAGGGAGGCGAAGGAGGTGGAATTAAAGGTAGTCAATATCTGTCTGGGGAAAGGGGAGCACACCTTATAAACCAGGGTACCTGCACAATGAATATTTGTATATCTAACCCTTAATTGTACACCACAATTTTAAAATAAAAAAATAAAATAAAATGAAATAACTGGGCACAGTGGTCAAGCCTATAATCCCAGCACTTTGGGAGGCTGAGGTGAGAGGATTGCCTGAGCTCAGGGGTTCGAGACCTGCCTGAGCAACATGGCAAGACTCCATCTCTACAGTAAGTCAAAGAATTAGCCAGGCATGGTGGCACATGCCTGTGGTTCCAGTTTCTTGGAAGGCTGAGGCAGAAGGATCACCTGAGCACAGGTTGATGCTGTGGTGGCCGTGAGTGTGCATTGCACTCCAGCCTGGGTGACAGAGTGAGACTCTGACTCAACAAAAAAAAAAGGAAATAAATAGTATAAAAATTGGAAAGTCAAAATATACCCATCTTCATCTACAGATGGCATGATTATTTATGTAGGAAATTCCAAAGATTAAAGAAAGAAAATATTGCAAAAAATAAATGAGCACAGCAAGAATATAGAATAAAAGATTAATATATAAAGTTAATTTTATTTTCATATATCAGTAATTAAAAAAAGAAATTTGAAGTAAAAATTTATAATAGCATGAACCAGATGAAATATTTATGTTTACCTCTAACAAAATGTACACAAGATCTATAGGCAAATTACTACAAAATGCTGATGAAAAAGATTCAAGAAAATTATAATAATTGAAGATATATTCCATATTCAAAGATCAAAAGATTCAATATTTTTAAGATGCCAACTCTTCCAACATGAATCTATAGATAAAATACAATTTGAATAAAATTCTTAACAGAGAATTTTGTAACTATCAACAAACTTATTCAAACATTAAATGAAAAAACAAAACACCTAGCTTAGCCAACACAATACAGAAGAGAAGAACATGACTGGAACACTACATTATTACAAGCCAGACTAATCAAGATGAAGGTAGTGTAGTAATAACAGATACACAGATAAACTGGAATTGAATAGAAAGTTTTGAAGTAGTCCCACAGTTGTAGAGTCAAGAGATTTTTAACAACAAGCAAAGACAATTCGTGGCTAAAATAACCATCACATCAACAAATGGCACTGGAAAACTTTGGTATCCATCAGCAAAAAATAAACTTAGAGCCCTTACACATTTCACAAATATTAGCTCACAAATAACTCAACGTCCAAAAGTAAAATGCCTAATTATAAAACTTCTGGAGAAAGACACTAGATTAAAGGTACATTTTACTTGGATTGGTTGATGAGTTTTTAATTACAAAACACACATGTGCACACACACACACACACACACACACACACACACAAAACTCATGACCCATGAACAGAAAAAGTGATAAATTTAACTGTAATATATTAAAATATTTCACTGTATGAAAGCAAACATTAAGAAAACAAAAATACAAGCCACACACTAGGAGAAACTGTTTCTAAAATATATACCTTTGATAGGACTTATTTACAAAATGTGTAAACAGCTATTAAAGCTTAAAAGTAGAAAGCAAACAATTCAATAAGAAAAAGGCAAGAGATTTGAACAGACACCAAAGGAGATATGCTGATGGTCAGTCATATAAAAAGGTACTGAACATTTTTACATTAAGGAATTAAAATTTTTTTTTA
Source organism: Tarsius wallacei (assembly GCA_963574415.1). Taxonomy (NCBI): domain Eukaryota; kingdom Metazoa; phylum Chordata; class Mammalia; order Primates; family Tarsiidae; genus Tarsius; species Tarsius wallacei. Next base: position 6,982 of record CAUYQG010050161.1, on the reverse strand, counting down.
AATTATGATACTCATCTATTAGAATGGCTGAAATGCCAAAGCAGTTAAGACCAGTTGCTGATGATGCTGTGGAGCAAAAGCTACTCTGATTCATTGCTGGTGATAATTCAAAATGATACAATCACTTTGGAAGAAAATTTGACATTTTCTTATGATGATAAATGTAATCTTGCCATAGAATTCAATGACAGTGCTCCAAGAATTTACCCAGATAAATTTTAAGTTATGTCCACATAAAATTATGTGTGTGAATGTTTATAAATGCTTTGTTCACAATCTCCAAAAAATGAAAGCAATCAAGATGTCTTTCAACAGGGAAACAAATAAACCATAGTGTCTCATACAATAAAATATTGTCAATGATAAAATAAAATTAGCTGTAAATTTACAAAAATACATGATTAAATCTTGAATACATATTGCTGTGTTAGGTAAATCAGTATGAAAAGGCTACATACCATAAGAATTTAAATAACATTCTGAAAAAACAGAACAAAGCATTATAAAGATCTTTACTTACTAGTATGGTGGTGATGAGAAAAGGTTATATCTGTAAAGTCATGGAATATTTTAGGGCAGTGAATCGATCCTAATGACACTGTGACAATGGTTATATGACATCGTGCATGGATCAGAACACATAGAATTTTACTGAAAAATAAATGACCTGTAATGTATAAATTAAATAGAAGATAAGGTGATCTCAGGTTGAAAGGCAAACTTTGACAAAATAACTTAACTCTGTTAAGAATATATGAAATAATATTCCTGAATAGAGTGAGGAAAAAGGTGTTGACCTGAGTAAGTTTGGAAATGAGTGGAGACTAAAAATATTGAAAATTGTACATAGATATTGTACTCTAGTTAATAAAATTATTCCCATAAGGTACATGTTAAAAATTCAGATAATACTGTACATTTATGCTGAAAATGAACAGTTAAGTAATCAATGGCAAATGATTGATACTAGTCTCACTGGTGGAATAGATGTCTACAGATAAGCTAGTTACAATAGATGGCTACAATGATCTGTGTAGTAATGGATTAGAGTTGGACCTATCAGTGCAAACATGTTTGGTTTATTATATACACAGATAGATTCAATGGAAATATATATATACATATATATATAGATATGTGTATTGTTAGTTTATACAGATGTATTTTCCTCCTTAACTGAGAGGATCTGGAACCAATGACAACCCAGTAACAATGATTACACCTGAGGGACACTCGGCAAGATGGTGACAGGACAAGTTGAACTGTGAAAATCTCCACAAAAGGTGGCTCCTGAAGGCAGTTCCACGCATCTCCGCAGCCACTGCCTACACGGGGGGTGACTGCTATAGCCAATCCCACGCATCAAACTGCCTCCATCGAACTATGGCCTCTGCAAGGGATTACTGCTGTGGCTGCTACCATGTGCTGAACAGCTGCTGATGTTGCACTCTTGGTTCTGGCCCCTGGGAATTCCCGGCTCCCTCCTCCACCCCAAGCTGCCCACAGCACATGAAACTGCAGTGCCCAGCTATTTCGCTGGTTCCCAGTATCTGATGTCAGACACACACCATCATCTCCCATCATAGCTGATCAACTGGAGCCCCAGACGAGTACAGAGAGACAATCAGCAAAAGAGGAGCCTCTCACCACAGTCATTTTCCAGGCAGAGATTTGCATTGCTCCACACATCTCCGTGCAGCCTCCACCTTGTTTTCTAAGGTAACCCCGCCAAAACAGGAGACAGAAGCCCTTCCCTTATGCTGAATCAGACACAGACAACTTAGTTCTGTGTGGCAGATCTGTCAGTCAGCAAGCCAAGGGAACTGACCCAAGCTATGAGTAACCCTATTTGCCTGCAATTAAAGCAAAGGAGAGGGGTTAGAGATCAGAGCTGAAGAGACTGTAGACACTCAGAAAAGACCCTAGAGCTAGTCTTCTTTCTTACTTTGATTTTTTATTTTATTGTTTTGACTGTGTGTTTTGTTGACTTTTGTTTGCTTTTAGATTTAGACTGTTTGTGTTGGGGAAGAACACATCAAAAGGCATGATTTTATTGGACTGTCTTTGTGTGATTACCGGTATGCTTTAGGGAATTTTGTTTGTTTGTTTTTTATTCTTTTCTGGCCATTTGTCACTTTTCACCACTAGTTGGTTTGTAAATCTGTTTTCCCGCCTACTCGTCTCTCTCCAACTTCCTCTTGACCCCCCCTTCTCCCATTATTTTCCTTTTTCTTATGTCCTTTTGTTCCAGGGAGCAAACCTAACCTCCACTGCATAGACAGATTGTAAGGCAGTGGGAAGTATGTTCCAGGGTGCCCATACACCTGTCGGTGGATACTGGGATCTACAGATAGATTCTGAATCACAGCTTCCCCCTCAATTAAATCTCAAAACTGCAAAAAGGACCACCCCCCAACCCACAGTCCAACATCAAAAGTGAACAAAACCAGAGGATCCTCATAAGGAAGAACAGGAGATTGAACAAAAAGAAGTAAAAGCTACCCCACCTTCCCTGAAAAACAGAATTAAAGAAGGAGAGGAAAACAGGAAGAGAAAAATCTGCACAAATGAAGAAAAAACAAAAGAAGAATACAGATCTCTCACAGACCCCTGGGAGGTCAGACACTGAGAAAACAGACTTTGGAATGCAAACAATGAAGAGCCCCCAGAATGACTGGTCTCAAACTACAAACTCAGATATCAAGACATTAATAGAGAGATTAAAAAGAATTGAGGAGAGACAAGAGGAAAATAGGAAGGAGTTGATAACTGAGATAACAGTAGTAAAGAATACTGTGAATGAGATAAATAACAAACTGATAAACATGGAAAGCAGAATTAGCCAAGCAGAAGAAAGAATCTCAGAGTTTGAGGACCAAAATATAGAATTAACCCAACCTGTCAAAAACATAGAGAAGAAGCTTAGAAAGACAAAACAAAACCTTCAAGAGATGAGCTATTACTTTAAGAGACCAAAACTAAGAGTAATTCGACTTCCTGAGATAGAAAGAGAGACAGACACTACCCTGGAACAAACATTCCATGACATTATTCAAGAAAACTTCCCTCATCTCATCAGTTATGTGAAAATTTAAACACAAGAGATTCAGAGAACCCCTGCAAGACAACAAATGAGAAGACCAACTCCCAGACACGTAATAATTTGCCTAAACAAAGTAGCCATAAAAGAAAAAATCCTAAAGGCAGCAAAAGAAAAAGATCAGATTGCCTACCATGGAAGACCAATTAGAATACCAGCAGATTTATCCACAGAAACCCTTCAGGCTAGGAGAGCTTGGAGTCCTATCTCCAAAGTTCTAAAAGGTAAACAATTTCAACCAAGAATAATATACCCAGCCAAACTAAGCTTCACAAGTGAGGGAGAATTAAAATCTTTTCCAAATACACAATTCCTAAGAACTTACGTTGCCACCAGACTACCTTTATAAGAAATATTTAAGAAAGTATTAAACACAGAAGAAAAAGGAAAAAAGAACAAAAATGTTCTTCAGCTGTAAAAAATTTAAAAAGATACAGAAGACCACTACATAATGATAAAAGTTTCAATCCATCAACAAGAAATATCCATCCTAAACATGCATGCACCCAACATAGGAGCACCAACTTTCATAAAGCAGCTCCTAGGCAAACTCAAAAAAGATACTGACTCTAACACTATCATAGCTGAGAACTTTAATACCCCAGTCACAACCCTAGACAGATCATTAGGACAAAAAAATCAGCAATGAGATCTGGAACCTCAATGTGACTCTTGACCAAATGGACTTAATTGATACCTACAGAATACTCCACCCAATGATCACAGAATATACATTCTGCTCACCACTGCATGGAACTACTCTAAGATAGACTACATCCTTGGCCATAAATCAAGCATAAACAAATTTTATGCACCTTCTCAGACCACAGTGGAATAAAAATAAACATCAACACCAACAAGGTTGCCGCAAAACCCACAAAGACATGGACACTAAACAGTATGATGCTAAGCAACTCCTGGGTCAATGATGAAATTAAAACAGAGATTAAAAGATACCTGGAAACAAATGAAAATGAAGAAACATCTTACCAAAATCTCTGGGAGGCCATGAAGGCTGTAGTAAGAGGGAAATTCATATCTCTACAAATGCACATGAAGAAAATGGAAGAATCACAAATTAACAGCCTAACAAGTCACCTACGGAAGGTGGAAAAGAAAGACCACCAAAACCCTAACTTTAACAGAATAATCTAGATCACCAAAATAAAAGCTCAAATCTAGGACATAGAAGAAAAAAGGATAATACAAAAAATCAACGAAACAAAAAGATGGTTCTTTGAAAGGATAAACAAGATTGATGGTCCCCTAGCTAGACTAACCAAGAAAAAGAGAAAGCCCAAATAACCATAATCAGAAACACAATAGAAAAAGTCACATCTGATCCTGAAGAAATACAAAAGATCATTAGAGACTACTCTTTAGAGTTGTATGAAAACAAACTTGAAAAACTTAAGGAAATGTAGGACTTTCTGACATCACACAACCTACGTAGGTTGAAACAAGAAGAAATTGAGACCCTAAATAGACCATTAACAATCAAGGAATTTGACTATGTCATAAGAAAACTACCTACAAAAAAAAACCCTGGACCAGCTGGTTTTCAAGCAGAATTCTATAAGATATATAAGGAGAAATTGATACTAATCCTACTGAAAGTATTCCAGGCAATTGATAAAGATGGAATTCTCCCCAAATCATTTTATGAAGCTATACTCACATTGATACCCAAGCCAGGTAAAGACCCAACAAAAAAAAGAGAACTACAGGCCAATGTCTTTGATTAACATAGATGCTAAAATTCTCATCAAGATCCTAGAAAACTAGATTCAACAACACATCTAAAAATCATCCATCAGGACCAAGTAGGGTTCATCTCCAGGATGCAAGGCTGGTTCAACATTTGTACGACCATAAATGTAATTAAATACATCAACAGACATAAAAACAAAAACCACATGATTATATCATTAGATGCAGAAAAAGCTTTTGATAAAATCCAGCACCCCTTCTTGATAAAAACCCTCGAACATCTAGGCATACGTGGAACATACCTCAAAATAGTAAAAGCCATCTATGAGAAACCCACAGCCAGCATACTCCTAAACAGACAAAAATTGGAACCATTTCCCCTGAAAACTGGAACAAGACAAGGATGCCCACTCTCAGCCCTCCCGCTTAATATTGTATTGGAAGTCCTGGCTAGAGCAATCAGAAAAGAGAAGGTGATCAGTTATATCCAAATAGGAAAAGTGGAAGTCAAGTAATCTCTATTTGCAGATGACATGATTGTATACCTTGAAAACCCAAGAGAATCTGTTGAAAACCTTCTTGCACTGATAAAGGACTTTGGAAAATCTCAGGGATAAAATAAAAGTGCAAAAGACACTTGCATTTCCTTACACCAATAATAAACAAACAGAAACCCAAATTAAAAGCACAATCCCATTCAAATAGCTACACACACACACAAAAATACCTTGGCACCTTCTTAACCAGAGATGTGAAAAACCTTTACAATGAAAACTACACAACACTGCTCAAAGAAATCAAAGATGACACAGACAAGTGGAAAAATATCTCATGCTCATGGATTGGAAGAATCAACCTTGTTAAGATGTCCATCTTACCTAAGGCAATCTACAGATTTAATGCAATACCCATCAAATTACCGGCAACATTCTTCTCAGATCTAGAAAAAACAATACAGGAATTCATATGGAAACACAAACAACCAAGAATTGCCAAAGCAATCCTCAGCAAAAAACAAAAACAAAACAAAACAAAAAGCTGGAGATTTCACAATACCAGACTTTAAACTTTATTATAAAGCTACAATAATCAAAACAATCAGGTACTAGTACAAGAACAGGCATATAGACCAATGGAATAGAATTGAGATTCCAGAAGGAAAACCTCAATTTCTCAACCCACTCATCTTTGACAAACCTCCACCACCTACCACCGGGGAGAGGAGAACCTATTCAGTAAATGGTGCTGGGAAAACTGGCTGACCACATGCAGAAGATTCAAACAGGACCCCTATCTATCGCCATACACAAAAATCAACTCTAAATGGATCAGGGACCTAAATGTAAAACCTCAAACCATAAGAACTTTAGAAAATGCAGGACACACCCTTATGGAAGTTGGAACTGGCATCCAATTCCTGAGCAAAACCTGAAATGTACAAGCCATAAGAGATAAGATAGACAAGTGGGACCTCATTAAACTGACAAGTTTCTGCAAAGCCAAGGCAACCATCAAGAGAACAGGGAGACAGCCCACAAACTGGGAAAAAATATTTGCCAACTCCATGTCTGACAAAGGGAAAAAATATTTGCCAACTCCATGTCTCCACATCTAGGACCTACAAGGAACTCAAACATGCTGAAAACAAACAAACAACCCCATTACAAAGTGGGCAAAAGCTATGAACAGACACTTCTCAAAAGAAGACTTACAAGTGACAAACAGATATATGAAGAAATGTTCAACCTCACTAGTCATCAAGGAGATGCAAATTAAAACTACACTGAGATACCACCAAACTCCAGTCAGAATGACCATCATTAATAACTCAAAAAATAACAGATGCTGGAGAGGTGGCGAAAAGGGAACAATTCTATACAGTTGGTGGGAGTGTAAACTAGTGTAGCCCCTGTGAAAATCAGTGTGGCAATTCCTAAAAGCTCTAAAAATCAACCTTCCATGTGACCCCACAATCCCCCTACTGGGAATATACCCTGAAGAACTCAAATCACTCTATAAAAAAGATATCTGCACATGTATGTTTATCGCAACATTGTTCACAATAGCAAGAACATGGAACCAACCATGCTGCCCATCAAAAGAGGACTGGATTAAAAAAATGTTGTACATAGACACAATGGAATATTACGCAGTCATAAAAAAGAACAAAAT
>CAUYQG010050157.1:0-52869 GCA_963574415.1 Tarsius wallacei | reverse complement strand
TTTTTTTTGCTTTTGGCACATTTGAGTTCCTTGTATATCCTGGATGTTAGGCCTTTGTCAGATATACAGTTGGCAAATATTTTTTCCCAATCTGTGGGCTGTCTCCCCACTCTCTTGATGGCTTCTTTTGCTTTTCAGAAGCTTGTCAGTTTGATGAGGTTCCACTTGTCTATCTTATCTCTTATGGCATGGGCACTTGGGGTTTTGATCAGGAATTGGTTGCCAGTTCCATTTTCCATAAGATGTCTCCTGCATTTTCTAAAATTCTTATAGTTTGAGGTTTCATGTTTAGGTCTTTGATCTGTTTAGAGCTGATGTTTGTATATGATGATAGGTAAGGGTCCTGTTTCAATCTTCCGCATGTGGTCAGTCAGTTTTCCCAGCACTATTTACGGAATAAGTTCTCCTCTCCCTGGTGGTTGTAGGTGGAGGCTTTGTCAAAGATGAGTTGTTTGAGAAATTAAGGTTTTTGCTTCTTGTTCCATTGGTCCATATGTCAATTTTTGCACCATTACCAGGCCTTTTTGATTATTGTAGCCTTAGAGTAAAGTTTAACATCTGGAACTGTGGTACCTCTCACTTTGTTTCTTTTGTTGAGAATTGTTTTGGCTATTTGTAGTCATTTATGTTTCCATATCAATTTATATAATGTCATTTCTGTGTCTGAAAAGAATGATGTTGGTAATTTAATGAGTATTGTGTTGAATCCGTAGATTGCCTTGGGTAAAATGGACAGCTTAACAATGTTGATTCTTTCTTTACATGAACATGGAATATTTTTCTATTTGTTTGCATCTTCTTGGATTTCTTTGAGCAGTGTTTTGTAGTTTTCATTGTAAAGATTTTTCACTTTGTTTGTTAGGAAGATACCCGTTTTCTTTTTTTGTGTGGCTGTTGTGAATGGAATTGTGCTTTTTATTTGGTTCTGCGTGCTTGTTGTTGGTGTATGTATAAGAATACAATTGTCTATTGCACAGTTATTTTGTACTCCTAGTCTTTGCCAAAATCCTTTATCAGTGAAAGCAGGTTTTTGACAAATTCTCTTGAATTTTTGCGGTATAGGATCCTATTCTAAGCAAAGAGGGATAACTTAACGTACTCTTTTTCTATTTAGATACCCTTGATTTCCTTCTCTTGTCTAATTGTTCTAGCTAGGACTTTCAACATAATGTTGAATGAGAGCGGTGAGAGTGAGCAGCCTTGTCTTGTTCCGGATTTTGGGGGAATGTTTCCAGTTTCTGTCCATTTAGCAATATACTGTGGGTTTATTATAGCTGATGCTTCCTATTTTGAAGTATATTCCTTCTATGCCTAGTGTTTGAGAGTTTTTATCAAGAAGTTATGCTGGATTTTATCAAAAGCTTTTTCTGCATCTAATGATATAATCATGTGGTTCTTGTTTTTACATCTGTTGATATATTTAATTATGTTTATGGTCTTCTGGAAGTTGAACCAGCCCTGAATCCTGGTGATGAAACAAACCTACTTAATCATGGTGGATGATTTTTGAGATGTGTTGTTGGATCCAGGTTGCTAGAATCTTTTTAAGAATTTTTGTATCTGTGTTCTTTAGGATATTGGCCTGTAGTTCTCTTTTTTTTTTTTTTGGTTGGATCTTTACCTGATTTGGTATCAGTGTGATGTTAGTTACGTAAAATGATTTGGGGAGAATTCCGTCTTTTTCAATTGCCTGGAATACTTTCAGTAGGATTGGTATCAGTTCCTACTTGTACATTTTGTAGAATTCCGCTGGAAAGCCATCTGGTCCAGGGGTTTTTTTTTGTAGGTAGTTTTCTTTTTTCTTTTTTTTTTTTTTTTGAGTTGGAGTCTCACTCTGTCGCCCAGACTGGAGTGCAGTGGCTGCTCCCGGCCACCGCAGCCTCAACCTGCTGGGCTCCAGCAATCCTTCCACCTCAGTCTTCCAAGTAGCTGGAACTACTGGCGCATACTACCATGCCTGGCTGATTTTTTTTGGTTTATTGTAGAGATGAGGTCTCGCCAAGTTGCCCAGGCGGGTCTCGAACCCGCGGGCTCAGGCAATCCACTCACCTCAGCCTCCCAAGGCATGGGATTACAGGTTGAGCCACCGAGCCCGGCTTGCAGGTAGTTTTCTTATGACAGAGTCAATCTCCGGGGTTGTTATTGGTCTGTTTAGTGTCTCAGTGTCTTCTTGTTTCAACATTGGGAAGTTGTGTGATGTCAGAATGTTCTCCATTTCATTTAGATTATCAAGTTTGTTTTCATGCAGGTGTGCATAGTAATCTCTGATAATCTTTTATATTTCTTAGGGTCAGTTGTGATTTGATCTTGTGCATCTCTGATTGTGTTTATTTGGACTTTTTCTCTCTTTTTCTAGCCATTCTGGCTAGGGGTCCATCAATCTTGTTTTTCTTTCAAAGAAACAGCTTTTTTTGTTGTTGATTTTTTTCTATGATATTTTTGTCTTCCATGTCCTGTATTTAGCTTTTACTTTGGTGATCTGGATTCTTCTGCTAAAGTTAGGGTTTTGGTGGTCTTGCCTTTCCAGCTTCTTTAGGTGATTTGTTAGGCTGTTAATTTTTTATCTTTCCATTTTCTTGATCTGTGTTCGTAGAGATATATATTCCCCTCTTAGAACTGTTTTCATGGTCTCTCAGAGGTTTTGGTAGGATGTTTCTTCTTTTTCATTTGTTTCCAGGAATCTTGTAGTTTGTGTTGATTTCTGTGCTGACCTAGTAGTCATTCAGCATCATGATGCTTGGTGTTCAAGTCTTTGTGGGTTTTGGAAATTTTGTTGGTGTTGATATTTATTTTTATTCCACTGTGGTCTGAGAAGATGCATGGCAGTATTTCAATCTTATGAAATTTGTTTATGCTTGATTTATGGCCGAGGATGTGCCCAGTCTTGGAGTATGTTCCATGTGGTGATGAGTGGAATGTATATTCTGTGGTTGTTGGGTGGAGTATTCTGTAGGTATCTATTAAGTCCTCAAGTTGAGGCTTTGGTTTCTTTGTTGATATTTTGCCTTGATAATCTATATAGGGTTGTTAGTAGAGTATTTAAGTCCTCGGCTAAAATGTTGTTAGACTCATATCTTTTTTTAGTTAACTTAATAGTTGCTTTATAATCACTGGTGCTCCTATTTTGGATCCATATATGCTTAGGATGCATATTTCTTGTTGATGGATTGAACCTTTTATCATTATGTAGTGTCCTTCCACTTGTTTTTGAACTTTTGATAGCTTAAAAGTTGTTTTGTCTGATATTAAGATCATGACTCCTGCCTTCTACTGTGATCCATTCACCTGGAAACTTGTTTTCCATACTCTAATTTTGAGTCTGTGTGTAACCCTTGTAGTGAAATGAGTTTCCTGTGTGCAGCAAATTATTATGTCATGGTTTTTTATCTAGCTTGCCATTCTGTGTCTTTTCAGTGGTGTATTTAGTCCATTCATGTTCAGACTGATTATTAAAATGTGAGTATTTATCCCCATCATGAGGTTTTTATAATTTTTTTCTGTGTTTTCTTTTAGCTTTGGGTGGATGTATGTGTGTGTTTTCAAGTTTGCACTTGTGATGTATTCTCTGTTGATTCTGTGTTCTGCTGTTCTCTTGGGAAGTGTGTGGTCATTCTTTTTTTTCTTTCTTTTGTGCTTAATACCTTTTTAAGCATCTTCTGCAGAGCTGGTCCGAAAACTGCATAATTTCTTAGGGATTGACTGCCTGGGAAGGATTTTAATTTTCCATTGCTTATGAATCTGAGCTTGGTTGGGTGGGAAATTCTTGGTTGAAATTGTATATCTTTGAGGACTTTGAATATTGGACTCCAGTCCCTTCTAGCTTGTAGTATTCCTGCCAATAGGTCTGTTGTTATTCCGATTGGTTTTTCCCAGTAGGTATCTGACCTTTCTCTCTTGCTGCCTTTAGGATTTTTTCTTTTGTGCCTACTTTGTGTAGGCAAATTACTATGTGTCAAGGGGTTGGTTTTCTTCTGGTTGTCTTGCTACAAGGTGTTCTCCGTTACCCTTTCTTCTTCTGGGATACCAATCAGTTGTAGATTGCACCTCTTGATATAGTTGCACATCTCTTGGAGACTTTCTTTCTGAGTTTTCTTTCTGTGTTTTTTACAGATCGGGTTAATTCCATGTTTTGGTCTTCTAATTCTGAGATTCTTCTGCTTGATTAATTTTGCTTTCCATGCTTGTCATCTTGTTATTTATTTCCTGGATGAAATTTTTTTTTGGTCAAAATCTTTGTTACAAGTTCTTTTGGTGTTGCATCTTGTCTTTCTTGAATCTTATTCAGTCTTTCCATCCATTCCCTAATCCCTGTTGTATTCTGGAGCCAGTCATTGATGACTTCCATTGTTTGGACTCTGAAGTCTGATTTTTCTGGTGTTTTCTCTTTGTAACACTGGTAATTAACTGTGTTCCTCCATTGATTTTTTCCTCATTTGTGGCAGATCTCTCTTTTCCCTTAGTTCCATTATTCAGTGGCAGTGGGAGAGGCTTTATCTTCTGATGTTCACTAATCCCTCTCTTCTTCTCTGATCAGGATTTTAAATTTTTTCTATTTTGAAACATGGCACTGATTTCTTTGGAGATCTTTCTCATTCTTTTCTGGTCACAACTTTTGTCCTGAGGCTGAATCAGTGTAGGGGCTGGGGTGTCTGAGACTCAGCACTCATCCTGTCCCTCCAGAGTTTGTGCCTTTGGGATATTCCCTCTGGGTTATGATCAATACCTGAGTAGTTAATCTGTCACTCACCGAGATCTGGTCGGGTCTGTCATCCATGGTGAGCAAGCCAGAGCATTTTCCTGCCCAGTTTTCAAGATAGTGGCACAGTACCTCTTTCATCTTATAGTGGGGCTCTGCCTCTTGGTTCCCTTGCTGGGCTCTCTCCACAGCCCTTGCTGCCAGAATCCAGCCAGATGCTACAGTGTTGAGGTAGAGCCTAGAGCTGGCAGTCTCTCCTGGCAACTTCTTCCATGGAAGGGCTTTGTTGATTTAAAATAAAAATGACACTCGGTTCCTGCTGCTTAACCAGGAGAGCCCTGGCCACTTGTTTCCAAGTCCCTACTCAGTCAGTCACTCACACACTCACTTACTCACTGATACATATACAAAATTTTCCATACACTCACTCACTCACACTGGACTTGCTTAGTCCAACCAGCTCTGCCACAATCTTCCCAAGAATCCAGAGATTCCTCCTCTTACTGTTGGTAACTAAAAAGTACATAGCATTTTTTTTTTTCTATCTGCCATGGCTTCTATGGAGGTAATCCTACCAAAGGACTTAATTTTCTTATAAGTTAGCATGGCAGATAATGTGGAAAAGTGGAAGTCAATAGATGAAAACTAGCAGGATGAACCCATAATATCAGACTTGCTTAACATTGTTGATAGGAATCTGGGAAAAGAGCTATCATCTGAATGAGGTACTTCATCATGATGTTTCTATTGAAATCTAACTTAGGAAATAGGGTAGTCTATGTACCCTGCTTTGGGAAATTAATCCTTGAAAGGCAGGGTTAAAAAAATAATAATAATGTTTTAAAAGGTCCATCATTCTATTTCTCTGAATTGTATCTTGAAAAGGAGGAAATGATTAGATATTCTGCACCCAATCCTAGAAGCACCACTATTAAGTACTTATATTTTGTTTAAATGAGATTAGTCTTCTAAAATAAATACCGCATATTTATATAAAACATAGAGTAGAAGAAAATGAAGTATTGTCCAATTTCCTTCACATGTGAATGCTTTATAAATGTGAAGAGCTATTATAAGATTTTTTTTTCCCGCCTCAGAATTACCATGGAGAATTATAAACCATGCTACCAGTCACCCTGGAAATTTTATTCTAAACAGAATATAGGCTAATTTAATGGAAAGCAGCATCCTTGATTTAAGTGTCAAAGATGCATATGTAGTTCTTTAACCATAACTGAGAAATCACAAAGGGTATTCACTGATAGTTCAATTTAATGGACTTATTTCCCTTTTTAAAAAAAATTTAGGCTATTGATGATTAACTTGATATTCTAGTTATAAATCATTTACTATTTAATTATTTTTGTTTCTTATTTAATTGTTTAGCCCAGGGTGTCTCAAGATAATTTGGAAAACATGGAATCTGCTCTGATATGCATAGTCTTAGGATGTTCTCTTAATATTGAAGTGTATACTCCATTTTAAGTTTTCCTCAAAAAAAATAAAGTGTTTTAAAATTGTAGTAAAATACACATAAAATTTACTTTTACCATTTTTAAATGTGCAACTTAGTGAATTAAGTACATTCTTATTTTTGTTTAACCACTACCACCATCCATCTTCAGAACTCTTTTCACCTTCAAAACTGAGACTCTGTAGTCAAAAAATGTAACTTTTCATTCCCCCTTCCTCCCAACTCCTGGCAACCATCATTCGAATTTCCGTGTCTATGTTTCTGACTGTTATTGGTACATCATATAAGTGGAATTATAAAGTATTCATCCTTTTTTGTGACTAGCTTTTTTTACTTAGCATGATGTACTCAAGGTTTATTCATGTTGTAGTATATGTCAGAATTTTCTTTCTTTTTAGTTTTTTTGAATAATATTTCATTGTGTATACCAAGTTTTGTGTGTGAATTCATCAATCAGTGGACACATTAACCACATCCACCTTTTAACTATTGTGAATAACTCTGCTATGAACATGACTGTGCAAATATATCTTCAAAATTCTTCTTTCGATGATTTTGAATACGTACCCAGAGTAGAATTCCTGAATCATGTGATAATTCTATTTAAAAATTTTTGAGGACCTACTATTTCTTATTGCAGCTGCACCATTTTGCAGTCCCACTAGCATTCTACAAGCATTCCAATTTCTCCACAACCTCACCACCACTTAACATTTTTTGCTTTCTTGATAGTAACCATCCCACTGGGTGTGAGGTAATATCTCATTGTCATTTTCACTTGCAAATCCTCTAATGATTAGTGACATTGAACATTTTTCATGTAATTATTAGCCATTTGTATATCTTCTTTGAAGAAGTGTCTATTAAAGTCCTTTACCTATTTTTAAAATTGTTCTTGAATTGTAAGAATTATTTATATGTTCTAGATATGAATCCCTTATCAGATGTATGATTTAAAAATACTATCTCTTATAATATAAGTTGTATTTTAACTCTATTAATAGTGTCCTTTGACATACAAACAGTTTTAATTTTTATATAATTTAATTTATTAACTTTTTCTTTTGTTGTCTATTTCTTTGGTAGCCAATAAATCATTGCCAAATCCAATATCCTGAAGATTTATTTATATGTGTTCTTCTAAGAGTTTTCTAGTTTTAAATTTTATATTTAGGTCTTTGATTTATTTTTAGTTAATTTTTATATATAGTGCAGATAAAGTAAGGGTTCAAGTTCATTCTTTTGCATATGAATATCCAGGCTTCCCAGGATTATTTGTTGAAAGACTGTTATTTTCCCATTGAATGATTCTGTTATTCTTGTGAGAAATCATTTGACTATATATGTGAGGGTATATTTCTGAGTTCTCTATTCTATTATTTTGGTCTATATGTCCATTTTTAGCCAGAACCACACTGTCTTGATTACTGTAACTTTGAACAGTTGTCATTGAATAACACAGGTTTGAACTGCATGGGTTCACTTACATGCAGATTTTTTTCAACCAAATGTGAATCAAAAATGCAGTATTCATGGAATGTGACGCAGGCTTATATGGAAAGCAGACTTTTCCTGTAGGCAGGTTCTACAGGGCCAGCCATGGGACTTGAGTATGAGCATATTTTGATATACACGGGCAGTTCTGGAACCTTCGCATATACCAAAGGATGATTGTAATAAGTTTTAAATGAGAACGTGTGAGACCTCCAACTTTGCTCTTTCGCAACATTGTTTTGAATATCTGGGGGTCCCTTAAAATTCCATCTAAATTTTAGGATGGCTTTTACTATTTCTGCAAAAAATGCTCTTGGGATTTTGAGGGAATTGCATTAAATCTGCTGATTGCTTTGAGTAGTACTGCAATCTTAACAATATTAAATATTCCGATCCATTAAAATGGAATGTCTTTTCATTTGTTGATGTCTTCTTTGAGTCCTTTCAGCAATGTGCTGTAGTTTTTTGTTACAAGTATTTTATCTCCTCGGTTAAGTTTGTTCTTAAATATTTTCTTGCTTTTTAGGCTGTTACAAATTAAATTTTTTTAATTTCCTTATTATGTGATTTTTATGTGCTAATTTTGTATTCTGAAACTTTTATTTATTTATATTTAACACTACAGTGATCAGGACAATTTGGGCAAATGTAAAGACACTTTGTGTTTGCCTTGAGAAATCTTAAATAGTTTAGTGTTCAGTAATTTATATCATCCACAAACCAAGTGTACTCGGCTGTTATATAATTAAGGCAATTTTTTCTAACCTTGTAGAATAATTATTTTCTTTAAATATTACAAGAATCTTTTAAATTCAGTTCAGTCTTTTTCTAGTATTCATATCTTAAGTTATGAGAAGTCTATATACTAGATAAGAAAATATAGTCCCTCTCAACATGGCCATAAAAGAGGGATGAATACAGAAAAAGGTAGTACAAATCAGTTATTTATACATACTACAATACGTGAAAATCTATAGGTTTAACACAGAGAAGGAGAGGACAGCATGAGGATAAAAACTTTCTGAACTTTAGCAGAGTTTATGCTTGTTCTCTTTGAATATGATTTATATTACCTTTATCAAGAACAATAACACTGCAGTTCAGTCCTGGGACCTGTAATCCTACAGTAATCCCTGGCCAACCCCCAAAATAGCAATAAATTAATCGCCTCACTCTCCCTTATTCTTACAAACAACGGCACACATTTGCTTGGTGGGAGTGAATATGGGAAAATGTGTTTGTAAAATCGATGAAGCGAGTCTTTGTAGTGGGCTAGCAAGTTTAAATTGAAAATTGTATAACCATGAAGGAATGCTATTAACTGTTAATGGTGTTGCTGATTATCATGAAGAAAATGCCAACTACTGCTTTCTAAAATTTACCTGTGTAATTAAGAAGAGACATATCTGTAGTTGGGTCTGAATGAAAAATTTAAAAATTTTAAAACAAGAAATATTACATCTAGAGTATTTGGCTGTTCTTTGATTTATTTACACTTTACCATGTTTGGGTATTTTGGGGATTTAATTTTATTTGGGCAATAAGATTTTATTTGTGAGGTTACAAACATGTAATACCAGGATTATAAGAAGCTCAACCGATAAGTTGAGTTTTATACTACCTCATTTTAGGCCAATGCCCTCTAACTTTTAACATGCTACACCACTGCTAAACCTACAAATGTGTTGGTTGGTGCTGGTGATTTGATTTTTCCTTTATACTCTGTTTTTCTAGTATGCAATTATTTTCTCATTTTTAAAAATTATGATTTGCCAACCTACTATATTGGCAGTCTGCTTACTTTTTGCTTTTTATAATTCATTTCTTATTCATCCTATATTTTAAA
Source organism: Tarsius wallacei (assembly GCA_963574415.1). Lineage (NCBI taxonomy): Eukaryota > Metazoa > Chordata > Mammalia > Primates > Tarsiidae > Tarsius > Tarsius wallacei. The sequence goes on along the minus strand of CAUYQG010050157.1, from coordinate 43,359 downwards.
AATGTTTGGAAAATAATTTTATATTTACATATAAAATTTATATTATATATAAATTTTGTTCTTTGTAGCATTTCTATTACTAGCAATGTTGCAAGTTTAGATTCTTTAAAATAGAAATGTTAAAAGTGTCAAATTATTTTCTGAATGTCATTTTTAAAATGCTAAATTTCTTTTTTTGCTGAATTCATTTTATTTCAGAACTGTAAAATTTAGAAAATATATTTCCCATTCATCTTCACATTTGTTTCCTTGTTCTTACAAGATGTTAAAATAGTATTGGTGAGTATTTTTCTATTTTAGAGTCTATGTTTAGGGACAGGATGGCTAAGGGAATCAGACTGGCTGATGTATAAGTTTAACATTTTTCCACAACTTACATTAAGCAAATAACCCCTATGGATCTGTTTTCACATCTGGAAAATGGCAATAGTATTACTAACTATAGATTAGTACCAAAAAAATGAAATAATGCATATGAGATACCTACCACTCAATAAATATTCAATCAATGTGTTTCTTTGTTTTCTCAGAACATATATTTGAGAGAAAGCAAGAAATCAATAAAGTTTTTTAAAAAGGCAAAACCTGAGGATCGAAGTTTTTATACCATTTGCTGATCAGCAAAAAAGATGGAAACTCCCCCATTCATTTCTTTGAGCTAGCCTAAAACTGATACCAAAACCGTCTGAACACAAAAGAAGAAAACAGAAAAAATGAACATATTAATTCTGCAATTTAGTAAAAAAAAAAATTTAATTTTGAATACGGATTTACTGTGGAAATGTTAGGATTGATTAACATTAGAAAATGACTTCTGCAATTCACCACATTAATAGATTAAAGGAGAAACATATAGGTGAATATTTTGATTGGCACTAAAATGCTTTTATTCTGAAATTGACAATATTCATTGCAGATCTTAAAAGATAATTTTTAACATGATGAAATAAGCTACTTCAAACCGAGATTAAAGATTATATTAAGTGCTTAAACAGTACAGAGATTTCCTTTTGCAATCAAAGATTACCTTTTAATCAAGAAATTTCCTTTATAATCAAGAGGCTGTAGCCTCTGATTGTTTGCATTTATTAGATGCTTCCTATGTGCTAAGCACTGAATCTAAGTGGTCTCTTTTAATCTTGTCAATTACTTTAGTAGAGCATGCACAGTTTTCTTTCCTGTTTCACAGACAAGAAAATTAGGCAACTGAGTCTTTGAGATGAAAAGTAAATTGCCCGACATTATATAGTTAACAAATGAGTTTGGACTTATGCTAGGTTACTCTAATTTTTGGACCCATTTACTTAAATACTCAATGCTGACTCACTGAACACTAACACTAATCACATGTTCTGTCACCAGAAAATTAGGAGCATCAAATAAATTATTGAAGGAATTTGACATTTGCTTTTAAAAATAATAGTCATCCATAGGGGGGAAATCAGAACTCTCTTAAATTTCCTTATAATAACGGTTCAATTTAGTTTTTAGTGTGTCAACTCTTAAGAGTCATAGTTTAGTCCCCTTCTTACCACACAAAGAGTTGAACGGTAGAATTAGCTAAGGGATTGACTATACATTTATTAATTTATTCACTATGAAACATCCATTCAGCACATCCCTTTTGCTACATATTCTCCAGTTTGAAGGACATAGGGATGAAAACAATTGAGTCTTTATTCCCAAGAGGTTTACAGTTTAGTGGACCAAACAGGCATGGAAATAACACACAGCATCACATATGCAACAACAGAAAACCATACAAGGTACACATATATCACATAGGAGGTAATGATAAGCTATTGAAAGTAGGAGTGAGAATTTCTTTGCGGGGGGAAGTCTTCCTAAAGTTTTATGAGCGATCTTGAAGGACTGTGAGAGATCAATGTAAAGTGAAATGTCATCTAAATGTTTTGTCAGAGAACTATAAACCATTTGTTATATGATTAAGGTAATTTTTTCTAACCTTGTAGAATACTTATTCCCCAATAAATATATAATATGTGTGTTTCTATTTTATCAAATGAATCAAATGCTTATTTCTCAGGTCAATACCACATTTTCAAATAGAGTTACTACCATAATTAATTACTGGAATAAAGTACAAAGGAAATATATTAAAGTGATCTATTTTAACTTTATTAATTTTAACATTTAACTATAGCACCTAGGCCTATGTTGGCTTTAATAATGTTGTAATTCAATGGAATGGAATGGGACTGAACTCCATTGAACTACAGCCATTTCTAATAGAGAGAGCCTGGTTTAAACTAGTCTATTGCCTTGAAATTTCCCTCCCTACTTATTCCATATCCTTGAAAATCACAAATGATTTGGCCTTGCCAGAGTCCTTCATAGACTAACCATTTTCCCAACTGACTTATTTTATAAACTTCACATCAGTATGTAATTGAAACAGTCTCTTAATCTGAACCCCTTACTATACTGCAATAAACAGTTGCCATTGCAGTGATTTCTTCTACACTAGGTCAGAGTTACAACTACAATCCACACACTTATGCACTTGATATTTATAGTAAATTGTATACTTCTAAAGGGTTGTGAGGGTGTATAAATACATATGTGTGTGTCCATGTATTTCTTTGATTAGTACAAAGAATTGGGGACATACATATATTTCTTTATCTGTAGTTACAGTAGGATAATATATACATTAGATTAAAAAATACGAAGAACTTTGTGCAATATGGTTTGCTTTTATCTTAATATTCACATCTTAAATAGAGTCTAATAAAAGCAACTTCTTAAACTATGCACCTGTCTGGATAAAATCACTCCACTGTTCATTGCTTTCCAGACAGGTTCTGACCTTTTCTAAGATACTTACAGTGAAGAGATAACATGTCAAAATTTTTTCTTGATAGACATTTTGGGGGTCTCTTCTGTGGGATTTGGAGCTGAGTGTGCTGGGATGAAGGGATTCACTCATTGAATTAATCTAAAACACTTTGTCATCTTGAGTTTCTCTATCTCTTTCTAAAAATAATTAATACTTCATAAAAGGTAATATCTCCTGAAGCAAATTTAATCTAAAAATCTATTTTAAGTTATAGTGAGGTGATGACACACTTTAGTAAATGGTAGATGTTCAAAATATTCTGAGAAACTGGCTTTGTGTGTGTGTGTTATGTGTGTGAGAATGTTTTAAATTCAAGAACAACCACAAAGGAGAGAAAACCATAGCCATTCTGTTATTTTTCAGGAATGCTGTTGATTATAATGATAACTTCTCCCCAAGCTTATTAATCTGGCATCTTTAATTAAAGTAGATAATGATGAAGTATGTTTGTTTAACAGAAAATGTCTAATTTTATGAAAAGAATATAATTTTATGGCTTTAATTGTGTGGCTAGAGAAACCGGTTTGTTTATATATCTACTATAGCTACGCCTTTCACATGTGAGAGGGGCTTGATGTACATTTTTTTTTTTTGCCTAAGATTTTGATAAAATTATCAAATGACATAAAAATCCTCAATCTTTTTTCACACTGACTTTTTTTTATAAAATAAAAGCTATGCAGATAAGTAGAACTAATTTTATTTAAGCCCTTGGTTTAATGGGATATATTATATTCTACAAAAATTAAAACCTGAATAATGTCTTCGTAGAAGCCTGTAATAGAGATCACAACTACAACTCATAGAAATATGCCAGAACAGATGTGATTTTCACCCATGCATTCATGTAACAGTTTTTAGCACCTAATATGTGCCAGCTACTGTACAGCAATGAGTTGTTAAGCAGATATGATTACAACTCTCATGAAATGTATATTCAAACAACTTTTCTGTAAAGAGACAGAAAAATAAAATAATTAAAAGCTCATTAGGGTGTCATTATAGAAAAACGGCAAGATATAGCATGGCCTTACATTAGCTATGGTTGTGAGTACATTTGAGAGGATAATTAAGCTGGGACCTGACGAATCATCAACCAGAAGAATATTTCCAGGAAAAGGATAGTCCATGCAGAGACCTTGAAATATAGGAGAAAATGTCTTGGAAGGGTGTTTGTATGATGGGAACCAAGTGACATCACTAGAGCATCATGAACTGAGAAAGTAGATGGGGTAGGGTCTTGTAGGCCTCAGTATAGAGTTGAAGATGTATTGTCAATGTGATGGGATCCATTAAAGATTTCTAAAAGTGTTAACATCCAAATTTTATTTTAAATGCATCGCTTTGGCTTTTGTCTTCCAAAAATGTTTTAGGTATGTCAAAAGCGAAAGCAGACAGACTGGAGAGAGGGATAAGAGGAAGACTTTATGTCAGGGATTTATGAGACAGGGATTTGGTAGTCTCCCATTTACTCCACCGTTCTATGTGAGTGAACACTATTTAAGTAAAAACAGAGGGAACTAGCCTATGAATTGGAGTCGGCTACTATGAGGGATTTTGGTACTCTCTGTTTATCTACCTCCTGTTATATGCGTTGTGAATATTGTCACTTAGCAGTATAATCAATAGCCAACCTCCCATACCATTGAATACTTTTCTACAATATCTTCTTCAGACATAAAATTTCACTATTAGATATACTATACATTTATTTAAATAACCTGGAGTTATTTTTTGAACTCTGGAGTTGTTTTCATCTCTACTATAATAAACAACTTTTCAATAACTTTCTACTCATAATTCTTAATGCTCATCCTTAATGATCTCCTGAGGATACACCATTTGGTAAAACCATCACTTTCTAGGAAACAAATATCTATCATTACTATGGCAGAATGACAAAACAGTGAAGCCCAGCTGAGACAAGGCTATAGAACAATCAACTTGATTCACTCATTAATAAATGATTCATTACTACACATCAGAAGTGACCCCCATCGGAAGATGATTCAAATGTATATCTAAACAGTCTAGCAGATTAATACATGCCAGGGCTTTTCAGTGTTTTAATAAAATATTAAATACACAATTGATAAGGTATACTTTATCTAATCTCCTTCTAAACCAGCTCAGGATATGGAAAATGACTAACAAATATCAGCCCCTTCATTACCCTCTTTTTGCAGTAGATTTTAAATGCCAGCAAGCACATGGTGAGGGAAACTATTTTGAAAATATGTGTAAAATGTTATCTATCTATCTGTCTATTTGGGTGTGTTTTAAAAAGCATGTTTTATATATTTACACACACACACACACACACACACTCACACATATTTCAGTTCATCAGTAGCTTTGTGAATTTCTACGTGCTTCAAATGCTGTATAAGAAAAGCGATGAAATAGACGATCTCATGGACCTTGGAAAGAAATAACATTCTAAAAAACTCAAGGAGCTTCTGTTCCCCTAAAACAGTAACAAGTATCATTTTGAAAGTGTTATTATTTTTAATTTTGATAGCTAGAAGCCCAGAATAGGAAGCCCCAGTGTGGAAAGCTTATGGAATCTGTCCCTCTCACTTGTCAAAATTATTTTTTAAAAGACAAGCTGCTCCTTTGCTTACGTGCATTTCTGATTCAGTGCAAATATATGTCTTGGGGGAGGCAGTTTTGGGAATTCACTTGATTAAGAAATGCTTTTAATGTGGGAGTTAAATAACTATTAAATTAATACTGATAGATTGAATAATATTAACAACTCATATATTTCTAAAGCCTCTTTTCAAAGCACCAGTCTTTTTGATCACCATAATAATCAACATTATTAGCAGAACCCTGGCTTCAAATGAATCTTATAATCAAGTATTAATTTATAACAGGCATAGCTTGGCCTTTTCTTGAAGGGTATGTGAATTAGGAAGGGGCAGTGCAGGCTTCGCCTGCACAGCAGCTGCCACCCCAACACTCTCACATCCCAGCCCCCAGCCCCGAGCCCTGTGATCTGTTGGACCCTTCAGCATAGTGGAGCACAGCTGGAAAGCTACCGTAGCACCTTGAGTAGGAAAAATGGCACTCATAGAACCTCCCCCATTGTTTTTCTCCAGAGAGAGCAATGATTTGTTCCTTACCACAGAGTTACTGAGAGGAAAAGAAATGTTTTATGCCTAATAGAGTTCTCATTTCACTTTTCTTCACTTACACTTGTATGTGTATATATATGTATTTTATGGGTAAAGAACCAGGTAGCATGGAATATGAATAAAGACCTAGCTGTGAAAATTTGGGCAAGTCAATTTCCCAACCATAAAATAAATAAAATTTTAAATTGTACCCCACATCGTTGAAATTTTTTAAAAAATTGTAGATAAACCCTTGCCTATCCAAAACTAAAGTATTCAATTTGCAATTGACCCTTGAAGAATGAAGGGATTAGGGGTGCTGGTGCCCTGTGTAGTCAAAAATCTGAATGTAACTTTGACTATCCAAGATACTTAATGACTGATATCCTACTGTTGACTATTAGTAGTTAATCCTAACTGATGACATATACAGTAGATTAACATAGATGTTGTATATTATATGTATCATATACTGTATTCTTACAATAAAGCAAGCTAGAAAAAATAAAATGTCATTAAGAAAATCATAAGGAAGAAAAATATATTTACTATTCATTAAATGGAAGTGAATTGTCATAAAGGTGTTCACCTTCATCATCTTCACATTGAGTAGGATGAGGATAAGAAAGATGAGGAAGGGTTGCTTTTGCTCTCAAGGGTGGCAGAGGCAGGGGAGGTACAAAAAGACCTCATATAAATAGACCCATGGATTTCAAACTCATGTTGTTCAAGGATTGACTTTACTTATCATTTTAAGAAACAGACAAAAGTGAGCAAAAAGTTTGTTATGAAAGTCCTATTTTTAAATAAAAATTGTGATTGTGTAATGCATATTTTAATGTTATTGCAATTTCCGCATTTTTGCTGCCAAATATATTTAATAAAAAGTCTTAAAAAGCTAAAGAACTGCTTTCTTAATTTTCTTTTCGGATTGATCATTGATAGTGCATAGAAGAGCAACTGACTTTTGTGGGGCAATTTTGCATCTTGCTACTTTGCCAAATTCATTTATTAGATCATTCAAATCTTGGACGCAATTTTAGGATTTTCTACATAGACAATTACATCATAAGCAAACAGATAATTTTACTTCTCTCTTTGCAAAATAGATATCTTATTTACTTATTTATTTGTTTGTTTATTGCCTAACAGCCCTATTCACAAAAAGGCAAAGGATTTGATTTTTTGTTTGTTTGTTTTTCTTTTTCTTATTAAAAAAATGTGGAGTACAATTCAGGGTTAGGTATACAAACGTTGATTATACAGGTATCCTTGTTGATGAGGTATGCCCCTCCCTTCCCTAGCAGTTTCCCTCAACTGCCAATCCCATCCCTCCTCCCCTGACAGTTTCCCACTACTGCCAATCGCTTTCTTATAGTATTATCATTGTTCAATTTCCACTTATGAGTGAGAACATATGGTACTCTGTTCTTTGCTTCTATGATACATACACTGAGTAGGAACGACTCTAAATCCATCCAGGTTGCTGCGAAGTCCATATGTTTGTCCTTCTTTATGGCTGAAAAATATTCCATTGTGTATATGTACCACATTTTTTTACCAGTCCAGTTTCGATGGGCAGCATGGTTGGTTCCATGTGTTTTGCTACTGTGAATAGAACTGCAACAAACATACGTGTGCAGGTATCTTTTTTGTAAAATGATTTGAGTTCCTCCGGGTATATTCCCAATAGGAGAATTGCTGGGTCATAAGGAAGGTCAATTTCTAGATCTTTCAGAAACCGCCACACTGTCTTCTGAAGAGGTTGCACTAGTTTGCATTCCCACCAGCAATGTAGAAGTGTTCCTTTTTCTCCACATCTCGCCAGCATCTGTTGCTGTTTGTTTTATTAATGATGGCCATTCTTACTGGGGTTAGGTGGTATCTCAATGTGGTTTTGATTTGCATTTCTCTGATGATGAGTGAGGCTGAGCACTATTTCATGTGTCTGTTGGCTGCCCATATATCCTCTTTTGAGAAGTGTCTATTCATGTTTTTTGCCCACTTTTTAATGGGGCTGTTTGTTTTTTTCGCATCGGCGTGTTTGACTTCCTTGTAGATCCTAAATGTTAGGCCTTTGTCAGACATACAGTTGGCAAATATTTTATCCCATTCTGTGGACTGTGGTTTCTTTTGCTTTGCAGAAGCTTGTTAGTTTGATGAGGTCCCACTTGTCTATCTTATTTATTAAGGTATGAGTATTTACAGTTTTGAATAGGAATTGATCTGCCAGCCACAGAGATCGGGTCTGTTTCTCCTTGGTGAGCAAGTTGGAGCACTTTCCTGCCCCACCTTCAAGATGGTGGTAGGGTTGCCTCTCTTGTCCTCTTCCATGGGACTTTACCTCTGGACTCCCTCCTCAGCCCCTGCTTCCAGTGCCCTGCCAGGCACTGAAGTGGTGAGGCAAAGCCAGGAGCCGGCAGTCTCTCCCCTGCTGCACTAGTGAGGAAGAGCCTGGGGTGATATTTTCTCCCCACTGCTTTTGTCCTTTCAAAAAAAAGAATGGCACTTGGCTTCTGTGACCTAGGAAGATCCAGGGACAAAGCAGAGAAGCTGCAGCACCAGCTGTTGCACCAGGAACCTGGCCACTTGCTTACAAGCCCCCACTTAGACAATCTCTCCCAGCATTTTCTTCCCAGGAAGGGTTTGTTGTTTAAAAAAAAGAAAAAGAAAAGAAAAAGAAAATGGCACTCAGCTTCTGTGTCCCGGGCATCACTAGGGTCCAAGCCCAGCAGCTGTAGCACCAGCCACTGCACCAGGAGAGCCTTAGCCGCTAGCTGCCTAGCCCTCACTCAGTCAGCCACTCACACGCCCACTCACGTACCAGCACATACACATAATTTTCCATACACTCTCTCACTCACTCACATGGTGACTTGCATAGTTTGACTGGCTCGGCTGCCATCTTCCCGACCTCCCAAAGCAAAGGATTTGAATAGACATTTTCAAAGAAGATATATACATGGTCTGTAAACAATCAAGTATGCTAAGATTGACAGAAAAATAAATAATTAGAGAAATGCACATTAAAACCACAATGAGACACCACCCCACACCCAGTAGACTATCATCAAAGAAACAAAATCACAAGTTTTGGTGACAATATAAAAAAAATTGAATCCTTGCACCCTATTGGGATGTAAAGTGGCACAGCCACTATGGAAAACAGTATGGCAATTCCTCAAAAAATTAATAATGGATTTACCATGTCATCCAACAATGTCACTTCAGGGTATAAACCCCCTAAAATTGGAAGCAGAATCTTGAAGAGGTATTTGTACATCCATATTCTTAGAAGCATCATTCACAGTAGATAAAATGCTAAAGCAACACATATGTCCATCAACTGGTGAATGGGTAAGCTATATGTGGTACATACACATGATGGAATATTTTTCAGCTGTAGAAAGGAAGGTCATAATATGGATTATGGATTATGCTACAAAATGGATGAATCTTGAGTACATTTTGCTTAACAAAATAAACCAATAACAAGAAGACAAATACTGTATGATTCTAGTTATATGAGGTGCCTGGAATAGTCAATGATAAAGACAGAAAGTAGAAAGGTGGTTACAAGGGGCTGAGGTAAAGAGGACTGGAGATTTATTTTTTAATGGATAAGGTATTTCAGTTTTGCAAGAGATGAAGAGAGTTCTAGAGATGGATGTAGAGATGATTGTGCAATAATTGTATATAATACCACTATATAACTGAAAATGGTTATTATAGTATGTTTTGTGTGATGTGAATTTTACAATTTTTAAAATGGAAAAAAGAGCACAAAATTATTTTATCACTCTGGATTCTTGACAGATTTTGAAATAAATCCTAAAAAAGGACCATGTAGATCATTGAATATTATTTTGCTCTGCAGTTGCCTGGTCTTTAAATAGCTAATCTTAGTATATTTCCATATACCTGTCATAAAATTCATACTGTTGTTTGTTAAGAAAGCTCTCTCCTAACACCTGATTTGTAATGATATGCTGTCATATTTAAAGGAAAAAAAGAGAATTTCCAGAAATGAGCAGCTTGCCCTGAGAATTCGTTTTTGCAGCTAGCAGCCCTCAGAGGTGGGCACCTATGACCTTCTCGCAACTTCTTGAATCTCAGCCAGTTTGCTTGTGTATACATATTGACAGAGAGGGGAAAGCAATTTGTAGGAAAACGTAATCTTTTTCTCATCAACTCACTTCTGTGAAACTGGGCACTTTTACCTCATTTGCAAAGTATTATTTGAAAAATGTTTAAATAATTGCCTGACAATTAACTTTTCATACTTTTATCAGAAGAAAAATGATCAGAATTACAAAACATCAGAGTAAATTGTCAAAACTAATGTTGCACTAGAAAGCAAGTAAAACATACACACCACGCCTTTCCACCTCATTGTATTAGTTGTTCTAAATTTGGCAAATACGGATTCTAATAGAGAACAAACTTTTCCCTCCTCTACTTTGCTTGTCTTCATCTTGGTGGTAACAAGCCATTGCCAGTCACAAAGTGGCAGTTTCATGCTCTCATTAATGCCAGGGCTTAAGTCATAGGAGATCTCATGGGACTCTTGGATCTGGCATTCATTTTTGCTTTGTTTTATTGTATTTTGGCTTCGTTAGATGAACAAAAAGTTTCAACAGTCTTTCAACTTGTTTGGGGTAGCAGGTAGCATTCTTATTATATCCCTGGGCAGTTCTGTTAATGACCCTTGGGATTTTTATTTTAATATGTGAATGACGTGTTATTTATTTGTCTTACCAGAAATCTCCCATAAAACAACTGTTCAAATTCGAGTGGTGTATGTGAAACCTAGCTTGTCCACTTAGTAATTTATTTATGTACAAATTACAAAATAAACTGGAGAATAAATGTTAAGAATGTGAATTAAATAGCAACCCCTTTTCTGTTCATTCTTCCTGTCTCTTTTTCTTTTTTTTCTCTCCCTTCCTTACACCCTCCTCCTCTACCCTTTCCTCTCCTCCTCACCTTTCCTCCTTTTCCCTTCACTGTCCTTTCCTTCCTTTTTATTCTTCCTTCCTTCTCTCCTCTCTTTCCTTCTCTCCAACTCTCCCTTTCTTTCTCACCCCCTTTTATTCCTCTTCTTCCTTCCCTTCTCTTTCCAACTCCTTTCTCCCCCTTTCTATCACTCTATCATGAGTGTATGATTTTCATCTCACTGAGCCTCAATTTCATCATTAGTTTAAAGAGATTATTGCACCAGGTGATGGCTGAGTTTCCTCCCACTCTGGCATGTAACGACTATGATTCTAGTGGCCAATTAAGGAGAAGGGTAACAACTACAGCAGGTCACAGCCTGGGAGTTATTACTGTGTGATCTGGATACTCTGTGTTTCCTTTACAGTGATACAGAAACATCACATACATACACACACACTGTTTCTCTCACACATCCCTACACCTGCATAATTGTTAAGCCAGCTTTGTAATGAATTCTAAAGTTTAAGTCTTCCTAAAATCTGCATATTATTTATGAGACTTTCAACTGGGAAATATATTTAAATGTTTAACACTATTCAATAAATCCACATCAGATTTAATAAAAGTTACTCAAGTACACCACTATCCACAGCAAAGTTCAACATGAAATATTGTAAAATTGTACACCTGTGCATTTTATCATAAGAAATGGATAGGATGGGTCTGATTTCTTCTTTTAAAAAGGAAATCTGAGGAGGGTATTAAATATTTTGGCTTGCATTTCTGAAAGATGAGATGGCTGAACTCTAGGGAAAGGTATCATTTGAGTGAGAAGTTGGACAAGCAAATCATGTCAAAGCAGAAGCACAGAAAATAATCACCATCAGCAAATGGTAAATTTTTTTCACTTATCTCAGAAAATTTTAATTTTGAACACATTAGCCATTTGTTAAACATAAATGCCTACATGAAAATAATGTTAATATGTGCCCAGTGGGACTTAAGGTGATATGAGGGAGAGGGTGATTATTAAAAACCTGTCCTGTGTTCTTAATGCCATTTGATAATAAAGCAGATGAAATTTACTTATAAAAATGTTTATAGAATCTTTTAGAGGAAATGCTAGAAATTCAGGTACCACCCATGAGGCAGATTTTCCTTTTTTATTTTTATTTTTTTGAGTTGGAGTCTCACTCCATCATCCAGGCTGGAGTGCAGTGGAATGCTCACGGCCACCCCAGTGTCGACCTGCTGGGCTCAGGCAATCCTTCTGCCTCAGCCTTCCAAGTAGCTGGAACTCCTGGCATGTGCTACCACACCCAGCTAATTTTTTTATTTATTGTAAAGATGAGGTCTTGCCAAGTTGCCCAGGCTGTTCTCGAACCCGTGGGATCAGGCAATCCCCTCACCTCGGCCTCCCAAAGTGCTGGGATTACAGACTTGAGCCACTGTGCCTGACTAAATTCTTTATTCTTGAGGAATTTCACAGCAAGTTTTTCTCCTTTGTCATGTAGAAGGACTATGGACTGTGGAGCAGAAGGCCATCTTCCGGTTGGAGTGACTTTAAGACAGTCGGGAAGTGTCTCTGGGCTTACATATAAATAAAATAATACCCCTCTAAAGGCTTTTTTCAAATGTACTAATCCAGATTCCAATGAATAATAGTGATAGTACTTGAGATATTTCTCGTTTTTCTTATTTGCCATGTAATGTATTGATGCTTTATAAAGTGAGCTCAGTGAAGCAAACATATAGAGGCAAATTTTTATAATATTTGTAGATATGAGAAAACCGAAATTTAAAAGAGAAAAGTTACTGACTATGTCTGAACTCAGGATGTCCACTGACAAAGACAGTGTTGGTCTCTCCCAACAGTCCCTCAGCCCTCCATCCCTTTATAGACCACAGGGTTGCGGAGAGAATTTCAAACAAGGTTGTAAAATTACTAGATTGCTTTACTTTTCTATCTTTCTCCTTCTCCCTCCCTGTCTCCTTTTGTGTCTCTCACTACTTCATGATTGACTGTGCCCAATCAAGGACTGAGCTCTCTGTATACTATTTCGGATGTACATTGTTTTACAAATTTTTGTTCTGTTAGAATGCCAACTGAGAAGACTTCATTAGAGTGACTCTTACAGTCTGCTTGCTTCACAGGGGGAGTTTATGGGTAAGACTCAGATACAGGCTTATTTAGAAAATTACAGTGATTCAGTAACTATAATGTAAGGAAAAGGCTAACAGTTGATTATAATGAAATTAAGCATCCTCTTAAAATAGAACCATTCTCTGTTTTCTCTCTTCCCTTTTCTACCATTCCCTGCAGCATGTGTCATTTCACACTTTCACACTTGTTTTGCTATCTGCTACAAATTAGCAGGAGCCCTTAGGAAAATCTGCAAGTGTTGGCACCAAATCCAAGTTTCCTTTTCCAAGTTGTATGCTGTGCTGTGGCCTTAGAAACCTTTCCTCGGTGATGAGCAGAATGTTGGCACAGGGAACTAGGTGAACTGAGAAACCTGCATCCTTGCCTTTAATTCTGTGTAATCATTTGACTCCAAATAGTATCATTCATTAAGGAGCAATAATAACCTTAGAATAGCACCTTTACGCATTAGTAGTTACCCTTTCAGCTCTGCCTTGCTGAGTTACAAAGAAGTTAATTTTTCATACCTTACTCTAGCTCTGGCTTTATCTTATTTTTCTACCATTTTTTTCCTCTTTGTCTCTATTTTTCTTTCATCTGTCCCTCTTCGCTTTTTATTTTTATTTTCTCTTTTTTTAGTGTCTTTCCTTTTTTTCCTTATTAGTTTATGCACCATTATAAACCATCATAAATGTGTACATATTTATGTTTCATAGGGGGATATATATATCCCTAGAAACAATGTAGTAATATCATCTCTTCTTGCTTATAATACTTAGCCCTACACCTGGAGATTCATTGAGTAAACTGTACCCAACACAGAGATGAAGAGATTAAGATTGTTGCTTGTGGTTATTTTGAGTGTCTAGATTATAGAATCATCATAGACTTTAGGAGCCAAGTTTTAGTAGAACAGTACAGTTGGAAATGTGTAACGTAACAGAGTTCTGTATGGCCTGACTAATATTTATGGGAAAAAAGAATTAAAACAGCCCCTTTACAATACCTTTTTATCTGGAAACATGTTTATTGTAGTTGTATAATTAACTTGGTTTTTAAAGAACAAATAGGAAATAATAAGAACTATTCAGTTGGGGAATGCTGCAGATGCCTTCATGTTTGTCAAGAAATGTCAAGACAAACCTTTTAAAGTAGAAAATAGTCAGAATCTGGTGACACTAGAGTAAGGAGATTTGTTTTCGCCTGTTTTTTATTAATGAATATGGTCTCATTTTTCAGATATGAGAAAATAGAGGGTGCATAAAGGGAACAGCAAGCTAACATATTTGTCTAGAAATGATCATATAGATTAAGTACATTTGGTAATCATGGGAGGCAAAGCGAAACTTTAAAAAATAGCCAAGGGGCAATAATGTGTCAAGAAAATCTCGAAAACAAGGAAATAGAAAAAGATAGGAAGGATGTGCACACCTTGGTAGTGCAAGAAGGAGCTAGAACCATGAAGAAAATTAGAAAGCTATTGGCATAATTAGGAATTAAAATACCCCAATGCCTTGCTAATAGCCAGTCATTTAATAAACGTTCTTTGGTTGAATGGATAAAGGAATGAAATAAGCTTTAATCTACACATGGTTCATGAAAGAAAAAATAAAATAAAAGGAAGACATATAAACAGCAGTCATATAACAAAATTGGGGAGGCTTAAATATTGATGGGAGGTGGGAAATGAGGAGTTAGTTAAACATGCCCTACTGCCAATGGCTGGAAATCCAATAGAAAGAAATATTGCATTCTAAAAGCAACCATCTCTAAAACTGTAGTGGATAATTAAAACAAGCACAACAATACAATAATTCGACTTTACTTTTATCTTTTTATTTTTCAAATGTGTATGTATGTGTGCATATATTTCTACTATGTGGTAAATTCTACAAAGCTAATACTGATTGAGATAAATCCAAACATTCTTAAAAGGAGGAAAGGTAAGCTAGAATAAGGAACTGGTGAGATTGACACTAGGAACAGTAAGATAAAATGAATTAGAGGTGACAGTAAGATCTCCGATGGTCCTGAACCCCTGGAGAAGACAGACACGGAGATTCAGCTTTAGGGTTAACTATGATAGAGGTTTTAGAAGAGCCACTCTTTTTGAAGGATCAAATTCTATTTCAATTAAGAGGACACAAATTAATGTGATGAGTAATAATGCAGTATTGTTAAAGCCCAGGGAAGAATAACAAAGAAAATAGCTTAAATTAAATATACAAGTTACTTTAATACACATTAGTGTTCTTTGAAAGTTTTAAGCTCATTGAATACTAAAATATCAGTGAACTTAATCAAGACCTTCTGCATAAGATTCTTAGGCAGGGATTTGTTCTTAAGAGATACCTTTCGTGCCTCTTTTTCTATGAAGAGAAAGGCACATTTCTCCTCGAGTTACATCTTGTTTAATTTGATTGAAAATTAAATCTCTTCGGACATGCTACAAATGAAATTCCTCAGTCAAATGTTCCTATGCCAAGCTCAAAGGTGTTGTCCTCCTGGAATTTTACACTGAAAAATAAGGGTAGGGAGCAGCTTAGCTTCTAGTTTTAACAGTTACGTTCTTCCATACATTTTAGCAGCTAATATTTTCTATTTCCAGGGTCACTGAAGCTCACTTATGGATAAAATGATTCAGTCTTGCCATACTTAAGTCGCAAAATGCCATTACATGAAGTGAGATTACAATAAAGGGCTGATTGTCAAAATGTAACCTGAATGCAAGTGTTCAAATGGTGTTAAATGTCCCTGGAGTATTTCAAGAGAATCAGGTCCCTTCAAATTATATATTGCAAGAGGGCAACATTTAGCCTTTCACCAGCCAAACCTGCAATAATTAAGCATAGTAGTGTTATTGGTTCTCATACTTCATATTCTTTTTTTAAAAAAGTGAATATAATTATGTACATTTTATTGATAAATAAATGAAAAATAACCCATTGTGGAATTTGTTTCTGACTTTATAATATTCTTCTCAATAACACAATTTAGAGAAAAGAAAATCTAGGAGACTCTAGTTTTAAAATACTTGAAATAGGGTACCTATTAGGCTTAATAATTTTTTAAAGAGAAAAAAATTAAGCTAATAAGTTAGTGACTGATTTGATTTTCCTTTAAATTTCTATCACAAAACATTTAGAAAACATATAGATTCAACTGGTATACAAAAGTGCAACATATTGTTTTTTTAATACCAAAAATCGGTAGGAAAATAAGCAATGAAAGAAAGCTTAGTTATGAGCATGGGCTAAAATAAAATTACAAAAACATTTTGGAAGAAAGTGAGTTATATGGGTGCATTTTTTAGAGATCTGTTGGGCAAGAACTATGAATGTGTATTAGAAAAAAAAAGATATTTATACATGAGTGTGACCCACTTCCGTTTGGCTTTTTTTGAGTTGGGGTCTTACTATGTCACCTAGGATGGAGTGCATTGACATGATCAGGGCTCACCCCATCCTCAAATTCCTAGGCTCAGATGACCCTTCTGCCGTAGTCCCCTCAAGAGCTGGTACTACAGGCATGCACCACAACTCCTGGCTAATTTTTTTCCTTCCCCCCCCCCACCTTTTTGTAGAGACAAGGTCTCATTCTGTTGCCCAGGCTGGTCTTGAACTCCTGGGCTCAAGCAATCCTCCTATCTTAACCACCCAAAGTGCTGGGATTATAGGCAGGAGTCAATGTGCCCAGCACACTTGATATTTAAGGGGAAAGAATTCTGGTGTGTTGGGTTAGCTTCTGGCTTCTTCTTTCTTCTGGCTAAATTAATTATCTATATTAGGGAATTGGGAGAAAAAAAGAGAATTATTTAATTTTAAAAGTTTTACATTCACACTTTATGTGCAAATAACTGTGCCAAATGCTTGCAAGGTGTAAAATTGAGTGAGACCTGGTCACTGATCTCCAACAGGTTCACAGTTTATAAGCAGGAACCAGATCACTATTATGTAAACTCTGCTTCTTGCCAAAATAGATTAACTTTTCATGCATATTATTTTGGGAGTCCAAGGTAAGTTAAAGCCATCTTTTTTTTTTTTAAGGAGGAGGGTGGCCTTGCAATAATTCTGTATAAGAATGGCATTTTAGATATTCTTTGAAGTCAGGGTAAGACTTCAATAAGTTTAAAAGGGATTAAATAAAGGCATTGTAGGCAAAGACAACAATCATCATTACTGCATTAGTCAGAATCAAAGCGTATAGATGGCATTCCAATGATATGTTACCATCCCTAAGACAGAAGAAGCAAGCAGAGCAAGCTGTCAGAACCTGAAGAGTAACTGTGGCCATTATTTGACAGAGTACTGCAACCTATGTCATTCTGCAGAGGAACAGGGAGGGAGCATTGGGAATAAATACCCCAAAGTTTTCTATCCTCTCCCCATTCTATTTCCCGAAGAACTTCCCTTTGGACTGCTCCAGCCAGAAGCCAGAGGGCAAGAGCCCATTGATTGGGTCCATGAAGTTTGGCCTCCTGGAATAGAGAGCCAATGGGGACAGAGCAAGAAAGATCTGGAGAGGCAAATAGGATATATCCATCACCATTATTACCATCTTCATCATTACTAAAGTTAACAAACTATCAAGATTATCTTAATGACAGTTCACGTGTTATCTCATTTATTTTTCACAAAAACCCTAAAGTATAGTTATTTTATACATCAAGAATCTGAGGCATTGAAAAGTCTAGTAACTTGCCCTTTAGAGCACAGTTGCCAAGTGGTAGAGACTGGATGTGAATTTTTACTGAAGACTTGCTTTTTCTTCTATGCATTACTCCTTCTTTTCAGTCAAAATGTTGAAAGTGTAAGACATCTTCTTGATATGTTGCTTAAAATGAGCGCCCGCTGATACAGAAGGAAGAAGAAATGCAATGGGAAAGATAGCCTGAGATATAGTTGGAAGAGTCTTGGCTCTCATTGTGTGCACATTATATTAGATGTGTGCCTTATAAAAGGACCTTTATCGAGATTACTCAGCCGGGCTCGGTGGCTCAGCCTGTAATCCCGCGCTTTGGGAGGCTGAGGTGAATGGATTGCCTGAGCCCACGGGTTCGAGACCCGCCTGGGCAGGCGAGACCTCATCTCTACAATAAATCAAAAAATTAGCCAGGCGTGGTAGCGCGCGCCTATAGTTCCAGCTACTTGGAAGGCTGAGGCGGAAGGATCGCCGGAGCCCAGCAGGTCGAGGCTGCGGTGGCCAGGAGCGCCCACTGCACTCCAGTCTGGGTGACAGAGTGAGACTCCAACTCAAAAAAAAAAAAAAGATTACTCTGGTATAAACAGAAATGATGTACTGGAGTGGAGAGTGAAGGAAAGCAAAGAACTAAGGAAAAAAAGAAGAGGGAAGGAAAGAGGAGAGGGAGGGAGGGAAGAGAAGGAGGGGACAGGGTGAATAGGAGGAAAGAAATGGAAGGTTCTGCTGGTAAGATTGTTCATGGTAAAAAAAAAATTGTACAATCATTGACGATGAATTTTACTCACTCATTGCTTTTTGACAACTTGATGATCATTTCAGAAATCAAAAAATTTCATACCTTTCAGATTATTTGCAGTTTTGCCTAACATTCAAGTGTCCTCATGTGTTGGGATAATTTGTTTTTCAGAACTCCTTATATGTAGCCTATGTCTTATTTGGGTTGCTTTCTTAATTTTTATCCTTTGTTAATGTTTTCCTCTCCTACATAAAGAGTTAAGTTCTAGAAAGCCTACTTCAGCCCTCATTAATTATTCTTTTCTCTCAATTCTTTTTTGTTCAATAGCAGCATGGGGTGCCTTTAAAAATTATTTGTTCAAGGTTTGAGCAATCAAACCACTATGCAGAGAATTATATTATTAACAGTACCTTACAATGCACATTATGTTTTACAAGGCACCTTTACATTCCTTAGTAATGTTGTGTTTAACTCTCCAACAACTATTTGTTTAAACCAGTGCTGTACTGGTAAATGTTTTACAACTGGCTTCTTTGAGTGGAAGAAGCCCCGGTTTGTAGTATTTGCTGGTGTCCATGATGTGATTAAACTTACCATGCCTAATTTCAAGCTACTGATATAACATCACAGAATGTGGAGCTGGAAAGAGATGTTCATAATTGGCTCTCATGAGCCAGTATGAGCCAATTCCTGCAAACCACTGGAAATGAAATTTAGGAAAATGCATGAGTTGTGTAAGCTCCAACAGATGATAAGAGACAGAGCTGGCACTTGGATCCAGGTCTTCTGATTCCAAATAAATGGATTCTCTTCACAAAATAGGCTGTAGTTCAAAGATATGATTGCATCTTGGAGTGGTCTCTCCAGCGCTAAAGGGTCACAATAGAGCCACCATGTTTGTTTTAGCCATTCTCATTGAATTCTGTGGTCAGCTGCATTGTGTCCTTATGGACAGTCCAAGCACTATTTCTTGATTCCAAGAAAATAATGCTGCAAAATTAAACTGGCTGCTTTTGTTGGGTCATAGACTATTTGTTTTAATTATAAACTAAGTTCTAATTCAAGTATGGTATTAGTTATTACTTATATTGATTCTTCAGTAGATGCCTTCAATATGTTTCTAATGGGCATTCCTTTAAGGGTACCTGATCCCAAACCAGGGAAAGTGAGTACCAATGGGATGCCCAAACTTCACCTGTACGATAACCACTTATATACCTAACCCTGAATTATACCCCACATCTTTAAAATTAAAAAAAAAAAGAATTCTGAAAATAGAATGAATGTTAAGTACCCTTAAATCAAATCTCACAATTCAACATAATCATTAACATAATTCAGAATTCTGCCTTTTTGGGAACTCTTTCTAATACTCTATGCCAGCTCTAATCAGAAACATTCCTTACAGGAAATATCACCCTATAATATTTAATATTGGGTCGAAAATGGTTGTTTCATTGTTTAAATTTGCATTTTTTGGATTATTCTGAGGCTGAACATCTTATTTATGTTTTCTGGTTATTTGTACTTCTTCTTTAATGAATTTTCTGATCGTATTTTCCCCCATGGTTTCATTTGTCATTGTTTTTAACAGTTATTGGCTTTTTTTCATTTATTAACTGCATAATATTTCAGAATGTAAGTCTATAAGCAGGTCATAATTTATTTAGCCAGTTTACTTCTGTCAGTATTTACATACTTTCTGGTTTCACTCTCATAATTAATGTCATCACAAAAATATTTATGCATATATTTATTATTATTTCTCTAGGATAAGTTGGTACAATTTCACTCGGGTCAAAAGCTATCCGAGCTCTAAGACTTTTGCTGTCTTTGCCTAAGTCCCAAACAACAAGATTGGCTAGTCTATGTGGCCATCACCTCAGGCCCCTCATAGCTGTAGAAGAATGAATATTCAATGATTGTTTGGGATCTCCTACTGGAAACATTTCTTTGGTAGAGGTTCTCTTCTGATAGGATACCTGAATGTGCTGATCCTGCAGATGATAAAGGAGGTGAAAAGATGCTTCCAATCTCTCCAAACTTGGGAAAATGCCTTTGAAAAATATCCCCTTTGTTCTACAAAGGCAGGAATATACCTGTGTTTGCTACTTTGAATGCAGGACTGTGACTGTAAGAGGTGAAGTAGAAATAGATTCTCCCTGAATTTTGCCACTCGGGGAATTTGAATTTAAGGGGTAAGAAGGTTAAATGACAGGCCTTTAGGTACTTAGCCAATCTCTAGACTCCATTTGCATGCCATTCTTCAAAAATGAAATTTCATAAGTCAATAAAATAGAAAGAAATACTATTGAAGCAAGAAACTTTGCAAGTTGAATATTCTCTTCTTTGGTCTTCTCTTGCTCAATCTGGTCCTTACTCACCTTCTTACATGTTCTCACACTGCATTTCTATTCATCTAGTATGGATTTCTCTAGTCTGGAGTTCTACTTCTCAGCATGCTGTGAGGCTTTAAACAACTCTGTTGGCCCCCAACTGCATATTCAAAACACTTCATTTTCTCCTTATCTTTATTGCCTAGCTCTTTTCTGAAAAGATTTTAATCCTTGTTAATAAATCACCTTATTTTACATTTTTGCCAAACTGTATCTAAGTCAATTTTTACTCTAAACAATTTATATAAATAAGATTTATGGAAAATAGAACCAAAGAAAGAAAATGACTGTAGA
The DNA here is from genome assembly GCA_963574415.1 of Tarsius wallacei. NCBI lineage: Eukaryota > Metazoa > Chordata > Mammalia > Primates > Tarsiidae > Tarsius > Tarsius wallacei. The sequence continues at coordinate 22,172 of CAUYQG010050157.1, read as the reverse complement.
AAGTTTCATTCATAACCAGATTACAGAAGGGATTTCTCCTAAACTTGGGCTAGAAGGTAAAATGCATTGATTTAAATATTAAATTACCATGAGCTATTTGCAACTAGTAAAATTAACCCATTCATTCCACATCTTCGATGCCCAGGCACATGCTAGGTAATATAGGCCCCTGCATATATCATCCATTCTGTGATCTACCATAGATTAAATAGTCTTCATATAGCCTTCATATACCATGGGTTGGGCAAATAATCTCTGTCTGGTTCCTGATCAGTCTCTGTGGATAATCGACACACTGATTGATCTTTTCTGTCTCAGCCCTCAACCTGGCATTTGTGGTAACATTCCTTAAACATGTAAATTTAACTCCAACAATATTTTTTATTATAAATTTATGATCTTTGCTACTCAATGTAAATAATGTTTATTAAAACCTCTTAGAGTACATGTGTAAGAGCACTATATGATATGAAGGGGTACAAAGATCACAGGGTCTAGAGATGTTAGTGAAACAATATATATTTACAGTTATATAGGAGGAATAAGTTCCAGAGATCTATTATACAGCATGGTGTCTGCAGGTAACGCCAACAAAATGCATTCTTGTAAAATGCCGAGTGTGGATGTTAAGTGTTCTCACTTCTCATCACAAAAAAATAACTATGTGAGGTAATGCATTTGTCAATTAGCCAGATTTGCTCATATCACAAGGTGTATCTACTTCAAAACATCTTGTTGTATACAGTAAATATATACAATTTTATGTAAATGTATAAATAAATTAGAAGAAATAAAGTTTTTCTTCTTTAAGAGATCTTATCCTTCTTAGAAGATCTTGTGGGTTATGGATCTTATTCTGCTTTTGCTGCCACTTTTATCATAGTTAGTAAGAGTTATACATATTATGAAGATTCACTGCATGCCAAATGATACAACTGTTCTAAGAAAACTGAGTCTAGGATTATGAAAAAGAAAACACTAATGAGTTACTGGACAGACAACATTCCTTAGGAGAATGTATATGTAAAGTTGATGGGCCCAGGACATTGTTAAAAGCCTACAATCATTTGTATCTATAAATTCTTTTAATGATAAGGTAATGGAGTAGGCTAGATTAGGAAAATACCTGCAAAATGAGCCTGAAGGACGGTGAATCAGTATGATTTTCATTCAAATATTGAATAAACCTAAACTCTTTTCCTCTCTGATTTCACTTCCCCCTCCTCATCTCTGTACTAGCATCTCTTTAGGAAGCAGGCCACTTGCTGGTTCTCAAGCACCATCTCAGAGCACTTGCTGGTCTGTCTGCCTGAAATAGCGTTCTCCCAGATGATTGCATGGATAACTCTTTAGTTTAGTCAGGATTTCTCAAGTGTGACTTTCTGTCCAAAATAATCAACTCCAGATATAACACATAAAATATTAAATAAAATAATAAAATATCCTGATTAGACTATCTAAAATAGTCCCATCTATCTCTATTTTCTTACACAAATTTATTTTGCATGTTATTCATGGCACTTATAACTCAGACTTTTGTCATAAAGATGAAATGAGTCAATACATGAAAAGTACTCAGAACAACGTTTGGCACCCGTTCTAATGCTTACTTGAACAGGTAAGTGTTTGTTAAGTAAATAGTCAATCTAGCACATTTTGCAGAGAAGAGGTAGAGTCCCTGAAGTAAAGTGCCACATAACTAGTTGGATGAGATCCTAAGTTTCCTGCTACCCAAAGCTCAATGTGAATTAAGGTAGTTAAGTGACCCTTTCCCTAGTCTCCTTTTGCCTAATGGACACTTCCATTTTTAACATGTTTTTTTAACCTGGGACAAATGAATAGAAATCTGCTGTAAGGCATATTCCTGGCTTTACCAAACAAATCTAAATATTGAAGACCAAAGGTCCAGATTTAAGATCTAATATTAATCTCTTACATGCAAAGAGAAAAAGATTGCTAAAATTTCTGCAGTCACCAATAACCAAGTTCAATAAGTACTTTTCCAAAAAAGTATCCATAATGTCAAAGAAATATGGCTTGCCCTGCAGAGGTCTGGGCAACAGTCAAAAGACACCAACTGCAATTATAAAATTTATCTGCATACAAAGGTTTTATTTAAAGACATTATTAAAATTTTACATTTAACTTTACACTATATCTATATTTGTTTAAACATATAAATAGTACTTTAAATCGTCTAACACTGAATGAAATTGATATTTCAGGCCATGTGCCAGCTTTGTTTGTGAACTTGCTGTGTCTCCTGCTATACTAGTGTATACCCAGGAGACCAGGCTTTCCACTTTGAGCAGCAATGACCAGAACTTTATTCCACTTCTGTTATTTTAGGTTTTGCTTCCTTATCTTTGCTTTAATATCATAGTTGAAGTGCTCTTGAAATATACCATATGCGACAGTATTAATCTTCTTGGCAATGAATACATTTTTTCTTCTAAACTTCTAATATGTTGACATTGAAGAAGAAAGAAATGCCAGTATTTGGATAATATCACAATAAATTGACATTTTCCAGCACACCTTGGCATGAATTTAATTGATGAAAGTTTTCATTAATAAATGAATTACGTTTCTTTACTTGCATTATCTTCATTGTTTCTTATAAGCGCATACTTTACCCATTTTACTTTATTATCATAGAGCTCGCTTCAAGGAATAGAATGAAAGGGTTTTCATTTGTTTATTTCAAATGTGAACAGTTACCAGTTTTAATGGTGGACTGGCACTGACCCCTTATGAACTTCATGTTAGTTTTGTCTCCTATGCCAATTATTCTATGTGTTTTTCTAAAATAAGAAGGTTTAAGGTTTACTCTCAAGTGCCAAGTTGAGTGATTGAGTTCTGATAAGCTAATGAATGAGATGGCAGTGGCCTTATGTCAAATGGGAGTTAAATACAAAAAGATGGAGTGAGTTTAGTTCTTTGACCTTGTAATGAAATTAATACACTCTTTACTTGTGTTCCTTTTACTAAAGAAGGAAATGACAATTGGTTTGGGCTGGGAATTCTACTGTTAATTCTGTTCTTTCTGTTAGCTACACTATGTTCATTTGGAAAATGAAATGGATTATTTCTTTCACGGAGGCTTTTCTTTCTTAATAAGAATTTATGTGGATAGCATTGGGTAATAAATAAGAGCTCTAGGTACAGCTCAATACTAATAATTTTTTTCTTACCTGGTACCTCTAGCTACCCTCGTAAATCTTCTGAGAGATTAAAACACAAAAGACATCAAAGGAGGAAAGGTTAAATCAGCTATCTTGTATCTTCCTACCTTCTTAACTAAATAAATTTCTTCTTTTATAAAGGCTATAATTTAGATAAGATTATCTTTACTGTAGGAAGGAAGGAAGGAAGGAAGAAAATGAGAGAAGAAAAAAAGGAGGAAGGCAGGAAGGGGTAGAGGAGAGAGATAACATTGGTAGGGCAGGTGATAGAGAAAGAGGGAGAAGTCCCTCTTCACTGTGATCTGATTCTGCCTGGGTAATGGGGGAAACAATCCCCATTTGATACGTAAGCAATAGCTGCATTTCATATTCCTGACAACATTCAGAATTAGACAGAACAGTCAGTGAATTCCTCAAACAGAAAAAGTCCCAGCACACTGTCATTCATGGTCTGTATACAGAGATTGGCAAGAGATTTTTGGAAATCCCAGATATGGCTTTGATACTGACCCATGAATTCCAAGACTACAGACTGGACACCATTACTTGGGCTAATTAATTGGTGTCTTAGTCTTGGTTTCCCACAGACAGAGACTCTGGTGCAAGGATTATACTATGGAGATTTTATTCAGGAGTTAATTCCAATAAGTGTCAATAGGGGAATGAGTCAAGGGGAAAAAAGAGGGCAGTAGAAGTTGTTAAACAATTTATTACTCTCAGTAACTGGAGTGAATCCTGCTTGGATCCATTGGCAGCCAGCATAAGATGTTTTTCCTCAGAGTTATCCTAGCTAGGGGCAAAGGGCACTTATACACAAACTTCCATTAATCATTACTTGATGGTTGCTTGAGAAAGGGAAATGAATGTTAATTCTCTAGCATCTTTGGCCTGCCCTGCTATACTGGGGCAGAGCAAACTCTAAAGAAAACCATCAAGCAGAGAGATGGAGTCACTGGAAGCTGGAAGTCAGGCTGATGTCTTCCACATAGTCAGGCCTGATGTCAGCATCTGACAACTGGTCTTGCCTTGCATTCTACTCTATAGCTATTTAACTACCTTTTGTTACCAACCTCACCTCACCCCCATCTTAAGAGATAAATGTTTTGTCTTGTCTTGTAGTTTACTATATAAATATGACCACCACCTCTCCTACTTTAAGGATAAAATTTGAAGTTTTCATTGACTTGGCAATTAACAAAATACCAACTCTTGAGTCAGAAAATGCCGGCTTTGGTCCTGGCTGTTTAGTTAAGTTTACAGACTTAGTAGCCCACTTTCAGCCTCAGTTTCCTTGTCTATGGAATGGGAATAATGGGCACACCTCATCAACAAGGGTACCTGCATAATGAACATTTGTATACTTAACCCTGAATTGCACCCCACATCCTTAAAATTAAAAAAATTTTAAAAAAGAGAAATGGGAATAATGTGATTTTTTTTGCTGAATTTGAAGGGTACTGTGAGGACTTAAGAAAATAGAAATTATGCTTACTAAATATTGGTCTTCTTAGTCTATATTCTATAACTGAATCTCCATGAGGGCAGTGCTTTTCCTTTGTTCACTGCTATGTCCCCAGGGCATAGAATACCAACTACACAGTAAATAAGAAATACTCATTAAAAGAAAATAAATGTTGGAGTATATTGTCTTAAGTTCAAATATTAGCTCAGCTACTTGCCAGCTGTTTCATTTCAGGCAAGGTTTTAATTTCTGTAAGAGACTGTTTCTGAAAGACACATCAGTCAAGTATCTTTCTGACAAGGTTGTCCTGAGACTGGAGATTGTTCCTGAGGATATATTCTCCCTTAAAACCATTCACATACTTACCCCAGGGGACAGTGTAGTATTTCCTACACTGTAGTTGAAAAACATAACTTGTTAAACTACTCTCCTATAATAAGAAATATTTTTGGTCTGTGTCCCCAGTTTCTGGCACAGAGCTTCTAAAACCCTTGTAGTTTCTGAGTCAGCATGTGTGGCCTGATTGAAAAGAGCTTGTGCCTTCCCCTTCCTTAAACTCTGCCCTACACATCCCTTCCATTCAACCTCAACATCATCCACAGGAGGCTGCAACAATAATTATTTCTACTCTACTCATGTGTAAATTACAGCTCAGGGCAGTTACTTGACTCTTAACTGGGCAAACAGCTAGTGAACAGCACAGAGAGGATCCAGGAGTGTCTGACTCCAAAGCCTGTGTTAATGTGTTGTTTCTATACTTTTTTCTCAAAGTACTCTTCCCTTCCTCAGACATATTGGCAATAGGATTCTAATTAAAAGAAAAAAATTCTAACTGACTAATGATGATACAGCCAAGGTATTGTTGTATAAGCACATAATTGTGTATTCAACATGAAATAGGGTCTCCTTATTAAGAACTCTTCTTTACCCTATATCCCTGAACAAGGCAGCCCGCCTACTAGCCTAGGTACTTAATATTATATAAATGAATTGGGTATTTTTTGAATCAGATTGAAAGAAATAACTATCAAGAACCTCCATGTGATAAGGAAGTGGCAGGTGTTAATTAAGGACATACCAGCAATAGAAAAAAACATGATTTCTAATTCTGGAAGGTCTGAATTCCAGGGGATGAGGTGACTAAATAAATAAACACACACACACACACACACACACACACACACACACACACACTACATAAATACAAACTGTGAAAAAAGGGGATAACGGGGAAAATTAAGAACAACGGAGAATGATAAGACCTTTAGCCAGGAAGGGTCTTAGTAAGGAAATTATAAGTAACAGAATAACAGATGATTCCCAACTCCCACAACCCTGGACAGAAATCTAGGCACTAAAATTTTGAACCTGGTTGGGTTTGGTGGCTTAGCCTGTAATCCCAGTGCTTTGGGAGGCCAAAGCAAGTGGATTTCCTGGGCTTGCAGGTTCGAGACAACTTGCAACTTGGCAAGACCTCGTCTCTACAATAAATCAAAAATCAGTCAGGTGTGGTAGCTCGTGCCTGTAGTTCCGGCCACTTGGAAGGCTGAGGTGGAAGGATCGCCGGAGCCCAGCAGGTCAATGCTGCGGTGGCCAGGAGCATGCCACTGTACTCCATCCAGTCTGGGCAACAGAGAGACTCCAACTTCAAAAAAAAAAAAATTTGAACCTAAGATAAGACCACCTATTTTCATAAAAGATTTAGTTTATAGTGAGTTAAACCTGGATCTATGAGAAGGGCCACAAGGAAATTTTCTGATGAGATAAAAATATCCTATATCTTGATGAGTGTGGTGGTTATTATTTGGATTTATAAATTTGTCTCAGTTTATTGAATTTCACAGTGAAACTGTGTAGATTGTAATATACATAAATTATACCAAAATAAAGTCGATTTAAAATAGAACTAGATTTAAGTTAACAAGTCAAATAAACAGGCAAAGTGAAGATGAATTCAAACTATGCTGACAATTACCTGCATCTATGTATCAATGGGTTTATATGTCTGTGAGTCGTAAGTTATTAGATCAGTACCTGCATATAGATTACTTTTATATCTGTAACAGTAGTTCTCTCTGACTTGTCAAGTATATCAGACTTTTATTTTAAACTAATGCTGCTAAGGTAGAAAAGTAAAAGAGATAAAAGCTTTCTCAGTGATGTGCTAGATTGCAGTTTTTTTCCCCATACTGTCACTGCATTCGAGATGTTTTATAGCACAACCAAATAATAACAAGAACATCACAATAATGTCTTTTGTTTATACAATTCTTGGCTCTTAAGAAACCAAATTGATTTGCATTCATGTCTTTAATAATATTTTTTTTTCTGAGATAAGTCAAATGGGTATTATTCCCATTTCACAGGGAGGAAACTGGAACACGAAAAGGTTTAGGAGACATCAGACTTAGATATATATCAAGGTCTACTAGGACTGTGATTATAAACTCCATTATGAAGTTTTGTGGCTTTCTTTCATTTATGTGGCATTCAAAGTAAACGTGTTTCTACTCTGTGTATATATTTCATCATTTTAGTAGCAGGAGAGCAATGGAAGCTGTTCATAAAACCAAAGTTATGCCAGTGCTTTATTCCAGATTTGATAAATTGATGCATAAAGTGATTTAACTGGATAATTATTAAATAATGCAAGGCTTCAGGGTAAACACCCATTATGCATAGATGTGAATTAAGATTTCATAGTAAAAGGTTCTTCCTTTATTTTTTGTCAAACAGTTCTAAACCTGTTTGTGCTAAGAGTTTAATTTTGTAGTCACCTGCTGGATGTGAACAATGAAAAGGCTATTTGCTCACAATGTGTGGCAACATTATATAGTGTAAGGCAGAAACTGTGGAAGCAGTGACCTGAGGTAGAATATTGCTCAGGCATTTACTTGTCGGGGAATACTGGGCCATCATGAAGAATTGTGAGGATTCGAGAAAATGTATGCAAAACACATATTGTCTGGCAGATAATACACTCAAAAAAACTAGTAACCATTTTTGGTATAATAGTTCTTCAAGCTATAAAAACTGAGTTTGATACTATAAAAGTAGAAAACAAATTGCACAGTTACAAAAGACATGCATTATTAAAGACTACAAAAATATTTTCAACATGATTTATAAAATTAACTCAAAGCAATTTAACAGTGGTCCAAACCTGATCCCACGAGAGAAAAGAAGGCATGGAATGTTGGTACATGATATCAGGGCTAGATCAAGTCTTTATTTCCTCTCTAATCAGAAGTGTAAGGTATCCCACATAGATAAATCAAAATAAAAATATAATTCAGCTTCACAGTAAAATTCCAGATGTCTTTTGTATTTAAAGTAGTTTCAGGATTTTCTGATTGCAAAGTTCTGGATGTATTTATTAAGGGCGAAGTTCTTGTTGTTGATTTTCCTGTGGAAAGCCGAGGTGTCGATTTTCTAGAAAGATGACTAGACTTCCTGCTGGGTGATGCCATACTGAGTGGACTGACTGTGGAATCCTCTAGGAGAGGAAGCAGAAAGTTAGACCTAGAGGCCCTATGTAAGTGGGAATGATGTGTTTGGGCATGGCTGTCAAACCTTTATGGAAGACATAACTCTCAAACCTTTATGGAAGGTGGTATTCAACCTAACCAGGTCAGGAAAGTTGAAGGATGTTTACTAGTTAAAACTTAAAAAATCTGATGTCAAGCTTTCAATCCGTGGTTACTGAAATTTTAAAACAATAATATTTGTAGACAAACAATAAAGATTATATTGTCTTTATAATGTAGCTTTTCTTAGATACATTGGTAAGTGGCATGTATAAAATATGATTTTATAAATATTGACTACAAGAACAGCTCATATAGTTTGCAGCTTAACCTTTTTTATTGCTAGGGTAACATAATAACTTTAAATAAAAATCACCTAAGGCTGGCCTAAGATGAGAGTCAAAAGGAGACATTCCCAGGAATCTTAGGACATAACAACCTGTAACTACATATTAAGGTAAGTTACCAATAAACTGTCTTCACAAGGTTATAGAAAAAACAGTTTCCTTCCTTGAGCCTTGACACTGAGTGGAGAAAAGAAAAGAAAAAACCTAGAATTTTAGTAACTATAAGCAGACCCTCATGTGTGGTTTTGCAGCCTAATTTCATTCTACTTGGTGGATCTAAATGAAACTTCAAGTCAAATGTGTAGTTTATACCTGCTGCAGTTTGGGAAAGTTTCTAAATACATGGCAGAGAAAATGTAATTTATATCTGGTTGAATTCACATTTGACCCAAGCAGCAAAGATCTATGAGCTTAGAATTTTCTTAAAAAAGCACGGTACACGACAAAGTACCTTAAAAGGACATGTCACAAATAAGAAACTGTGTATTGTCAACCTCTTTAATAACCAGAAAGATACATATTACAATCAAGAGTGAGATACAGGATTGGCAAAAGTTAAAAGTCTTATAATATCAAGTTTTGGCAGAGATGTGGAACAAACAAAATTATAAAAAGTCTGTGGTTCAAATAAACAGATTTGGGAAACAGATTGGCATATTATAGTACAGTTGAACATATGCATACCCTATGGCTCAGCAATTCTGCTTCTAGCTCTAAACCTAAGGGAAGGTTTTACTTAGGTGTCTATGATATCCGAACAAGGAGAAAAATGCACAGATGTTAACAGCAGCAATGTTTACAACAGAAAATTGTGGAAAAATCCCAACTGTCCATCAACAGTTAAACAAAAGGGGAAAATATGATGTATTCACATAATGGGATGTTATATACATTAATGAAAATGAATAAACTACAGTTGCATAAAACAACATGATAATATCATAGGAATATGATACAGAGAGACAAAAAACAAATCTGGTTACACTAACTTTAAAAACAAAGTAGGATTTATTTTTGCTTTTTAAAAATTGTTCATAGCTTTAAAAGGGTACAAATAGTTTTGAGCTTTAGAAGGGTACAAATAGTTTTGAGCTACATAGATGTGGTGGTAAAACATGCAAAATAGGATATTTTAGGTTATTAACTAGTGTAGTAAATTATAAAGAATAATGAAGAAATGATAGAACCCCAAATTTGTTGTATACCTTTGGTGGAGAATAGTAGTGGTTGAAATCATTAGAGTCCATGAAGGTCTAAAAGGTGATGGGCATGTTCTGTTGCTTAAATTGGGAACCTGAATTATGTACACAATGTTTATTATATCATAATTCTTTATTCCTAACACAATGTTTATTCCTAACACAATTCCAAACATTCTTACTATATATTCAATACTTAACTTAAAATGTTTAGCTACACTGTGGACTCCAAACTTGCTTGACAGGCAACATCAGAGTCCTTTTTTTTTTTTTTTTTTGAGTTGGAGTCTCACACTGTCGCCCAGACTGAAGTGCAGTGGCACGCTCCCAGCCACCACAACCTTGAGCTGCTGGCTCTGACGATCCTTTCACCTCAGCCTTCCAAGTAGTTGAAACTACAGGCAAGCACTACCACGCCCAGCTAATTTTTTTTTTTTATTTATTGTAGAGATGAGGTCTTGCCAAGTTGCCCAAGCGGGTCTCGAACCCACAGGCTCAGGCAACCCACTCACCTCGGCCTCCCAAAGCACTGGGATTATAGGCTGAGCCACTGAGCCCAGCCATCAGAGTCTTAAAGAGACAGTGCCTGAAAAAGCAGCTGTCAGAGCACAAACAATGGAAGCACCCCAGAATGACCTGCCCCAGATGACAGCTACAGAAATCAGAGAATGGATGGCAAAAGTGAACAGGAACCAAGAGAAATGAGAAGCAAAACTCACTGAAGTTGTACAGGAAGTAAAAGCAGAGGTGGTCAATTTCCAAAAAAAAGCCCATTCTGAAATAAAGAAAATAAAAAACTTCATCCTGGAAATCAAGAACACATTAACAAGCATAGATACTAGGGTCAACTGGGCAGAGGACAGAATCTTTGAGCTTGAAGACAAAAATATGGAATTAACCCAAACTGTCAAAAACATAAAACAAAACCTTAAAAAGAAGGAGCAAGAAAACCCCTGAGCGATGTGAGACTACTAAATCTACACCTGATTTGTATCCCTGAAGCAGAAAGGGAAACAGAAACATCATGGAATAAGCATTCCATGAGGTAATTCAAGAAAACTTCCCTCATCTAGCTAGAGAGATAACCATCAAAGCACAAGAGATTCAGATAACCCCTGCAAGGTATCATATGAGAAGACCATCTTCAAGGCACAAAATAATTCAACCCCACAAAATAAGCATGAAAGTAAAAAATCCTAAAAGCAACGCAAGAAAAAGGTCAGACTATATTCTGGGTAAAACCCATCAGAATCACTCCACACTTATGTGCAGAAACACTACAAGCCAGAAGGGACTGGAGTTCATTTTTCAATGTTCTTAAAGATAAGCAATTCCAGTGAAGAATTTCTTACCCAACCAACTAAGCTTCATCAGTGATGGAGAACCAAAAATCATTCCCAGGCATCCAATCCTAAGAGGATAGCCCTTCAGGAGTTGCTTAAGAAGGTGTTGCACACAGGAAGAAAAAACAAACAAAAAAAGAAAATAATCATAAGCATCACAACTGTACAGGCAAGCACAGAGTTAACAGAGCAGAGCATATAGAGCACTCAAAAAATGAAAATACATGTGTATATAACTACAAATAGCAAAAGGAAACAAAGCACATCCCTAAATGTCCTATGACAGAGATAAACTCTCACATTTCAACAATCTGAACATAAATGGACTTAATGCACCATGCATCTTCGACAGAGTTACCAATAACAATCATTGGGGAAAGAAGACCATATTTAGCAAATGGTGTGGGCAAAACTGGCTTACCACATGAAGAAGAATGAATCAGGACCCTCTCCTATCACCATATACAAAATTCAGCTCTAAATGGACCAGAGACCTAAATATAAAGCCTCAAACTGTAAAAATCTAAGAAGAAAACATAGAAAACACCTTTATGCACATCACAGTAGGCAACGAATTCTTGACTAAGTCTACAAAAATGTATGCCATAAAAGAAAAGATAGACATGCGGGACCTCATCAAACTGAAAACTTTTGCGCGGTAGAAGAAACCATCAAGAGAGTGCAAAGACAACCCCAGAATGGGGGGAAAATTCCTAATTATGTATCTGACAAAGGCCTAGCATCCAGGGTCTACAAGGAACTCAAACAAAGTGAAAGGAAAATAAAACAAACGACTCCATTAAAAAGTGGGCAAAGGGCGTGAATAGACACTTTTCAAAAGAAGACATACAAACAGCCAACAGATACATGAAAAAATGTTCAGCCTCACTAACCATCAGAGAAATGCAAATCAAAACTCCAGTGAGCTACTACGTAACTTCAATAAGGATGGCCATCCTTAATAAATCAGAAACAACAGATGCTGGCTGGCGCAGGTGCAGAGAAAAGGGAATGCTTCTACACTGTTGGTGGGAGTGCAAGCTAGTTCAGCCTCTATGGAAAGCAGTGTGACGATTCCTAAAAGAACTAAAAATTTACCTTCTGTACAATCCAACAATTCCTGGGAATATACCCAAAGGAACATAAAAAGTTCTTTAAAAAAAACTTCTTGCACACACTTGTTTATTGCCACACTATTCACAATAGCAAAAACATGGAACCAATCCTACTACCTAATTTCTTGTGTTGCTTTTAATCCAGTGGACCAGATAAAGAAAATATGGTACACATACATGATGGCGTATACACAGCAATAAGGTAGAACAAAATCATGGACTTTGCAGCAAGTTTGATGGAGCTGGAGACCATCATACTTAGTGAAATATCACAGAAACGAAGCTGAATACCACATGTTCTCACTCATACATGGGACCTGAACATTAACCACATTAGCACAAGCAAGAGGTTGGCAGTCACTGGGCACTGTCAGGGGAAAGAGGAATTGTGGGAGAGCACATAACAACACAAAGGGTACCTGGACCTTTACCACAGGAAGCAAGGGCCAGTTGGAGGCCCAAACTTCACCTTATGCGACCTACTTGTGTAGTTAATCCTTACTTGTACCCCACATCTCTGTAATAGAATAGATTTTTTAAAAACCTGCTTGATATCCTTCTTATTCTCATATAAAATATAAATAATTCATGTTTCCCTTTACTTGTTGAAATCAAAGTAATTATTTTTGTAAGAATTTTTTTACATATTTATGTTCATGATTTATTCTACGAAATCCCTGCCTAACTTATAAAAAGCCTATCTAGAATAGTTTGTTTTTAAAATTAGAAGTGCCATATTGAAGATTGTGAGAAAGAAATTCTCATATGCCACACAAAATACTGCTCCGTTAATTGAAGTGATCAGCTGTGATTGTTCCCAAAGATGATTAAAGTATTTACTTTTTATTAGTTGAAGACATTGTGGTATCTTTTAAAAATTTATTTACCCTGTTCTATTGAAATGATATAGATTCATAAAAAATTTCCATCATCTTTAGAAAAATTCACTGAATTTTATATTGTCTGATTTTTCATCGTAATTATTTAAAATGTATGTTTTCTATTGCTGTGAGTAGAAAGAGGATATGTGCAATTTTAGGGAAACAAAAAGCAGAAACAAATGAAGCAAACACACACACACACACACACACACACACACACACACACACACACGAGACAGGAGTCTCTGTATCTCAGGTAGTTAGTGTCTTAGTAGTAAACAAAAGCGATAACAAGAAAGCTTGCCTCTCATGTGCACATCAGTGTCAAAGGGCACAGCTAGATTTTGCAGGATAAGTTCCTGGCATTTGTAAGAATACTGTGTATCCTTCCCCTTTAAAGAAAAAGGACACTATACCTCATCAAATCTTCACTAACAGGTGATCCTCAGGCAAGTAGAGGGATATAAGTCATCAGTGTTGTGTTATGAGCAAGGTTTCCAATATTAAAGTCTAACTTCGTTCAAAAAAAAAGGATTTCATGCTTGTTGATATTCCTCTCAAAGGCAATTATCTGCTGCTATCATGTTTGAGTTCCTAGAAGGCCCAGAACTGTAGTATCTTATTAATGATGTTCTGTAAGAAGATATATATTGAATTGTGTTATTTCATTAAAAATAAAGTCCACACAGTTGCCAAGGATATGCAGGTTGCCCTAATAAACCCGAACTGTCATCCCTCTTTTCTCCCCGGCTCCATTTTCTTTTGCCTTCTCTGCATCTGTGGCTAAGCCTTGTTGCAGTTATCTGGAAAGGTATGTAATGAAGCACATGCACATAGATTTGCCTATTATCGTATCCTGGTTTTATGGAAAGAAATACAATTCATAGAGGATTTAGTACATTTGAGACATCCAGGGCAAGATTATATTTTGAATATTTATCTTTTGTTCATTCCATTTCCTTCTGCTTCATAATTTCCCCTAAGCTGCACATGACTTCTTCCCAGCCACAAAGCCTAATTTTATTTACCTAGAAAAAGAAAAACAGCATTATGAAGCATAACAACATTTGTGCCTTTTCGACGTTTCTTAATTCAGGGTAGCAGTGTGAAGTTGAATACAGCACTTCCCCTGCAACCACCACCACCCTGATTGTGAGTTCTCCTTATGTAAAATCAACCTGTACTTTTCAGCACCAATGAGAAAACTGAATCTAGTCTAGGTAAGTCAAGTGAATTTTAAATCACTTCAGGCCAGGCTACTTTTGTTATAGAGAGAACTTAGATCTGAAAGTAGCAAACCAGGTGAAATGATATATGGTGAACAGTATAGTAGTAGAGATTCTAAGCACTGAATCTTTAAGAGGATGATAGAAGGCAATGCATCCTTTAAGACTGCCAATAAAAACATATTCTTGCATGTATTCATGTCACTAGAGGGCAACCTCCAAGAATTTAGAAATATAGTCTCTCTTGTGTGCTTCTGTACCCCAGTGTCTAACTTTGTGTATCACATATAGCAGGCATTTAGTAAATATTAATTGAATTAAAGGCAAGTGAATTGGGGTAAATAGATCATATTAAAGAAACAAGATTAATAAAATTAACAGCATTATGAAGCATAACAACATTTGTGCCTTTTCGACGTTTCTTAATTCAGGGTAGCAGTGTGAAGTTGCTTGCAACTTTGGATGCAAGAATACAATGGAGTACTATTTTTAAAGTATTAAAAGAATTTAGGACCTAAATCTGATATTTAGCTAGCTGTTGTTTAAATGTGAGGAAATGGTAATTTTTATCTTACAAAGCCTCTGAATCTTTGACAAAGACCCATGCAGGGAGCAGTTTGGATAAAGTATTTAGAAAAGAAAACAAATAAATCTTAGGAGATGTTGCAAGAAATAGATGATATTTTAAAAGTAATTTTATTATTTGTTAAAAACGTTTGTTTTAAAAATTGTTAAAAGAAAAGAAAAAGAGAAAACATATATTAACTAATACAAAATTTAAAGTCTGGAATGATAATGTCAGCGTAATAGAAGATGTGTTTGAGGAGTGGAATTCAATGAATGTGATATGTGCTGAAATGTTTGTTTTAAAAAGGGGGGTGGGGGGAGAGAATTATACCTAAAAGTGTAAAAAAGAAGATAAAATTGATAAAATTTTTAAAAAGTTGGTCAAATGATATCAATAACCACAATAAGATGTTACCTGAAAAATAACCCAAATGATTGCATACAATATGATTGCTTTTTTAAAGTTAAGGACATCATAGGTACACGCTGTGTATATATATTATGTATGCAATAAGACTATGCATCATGGAAAAGAAAGGAATGAAGGATGTGAAATTCAGTGGCGGGTTTCCTTATTACATTATTAACATTTGCTAATTATCTAACACAATTTTCAGATTTTATGTATATATAACTTAAATATATTAAATAATTTTCAAATTATTTATAAGATGTGTGTGTGTGTGTGTGTGTGTGTGTGTGTGAGAGAGAGAGAGAGAGAGAGAGAGAGAAGAGGGACCTAAAAAACCTCGTAATTATTTTTTGAAGGACATGCTCCTGGTAGTAAAGACTTTCCTTGCTAGCTAAGGGCTCTAGAAACCCATCAGCATCAGTGTACCACCTAGAGTTGTGAGAGGCTATGTTCGGCTTCAGTGAATTTTGTTTTGGAGATTCTTTCAACACATTTGCACATTTATGATAGGTGATTTACACAAATAACCTGCCCATACCATGCTGAGTGTTCAGCAAGAAGCATAACCCCTGTGCCCCATCCTCCCTATTCGCCCATTCTCATCCCGAGCAACTTTTTTGTGTCTCCTTATAGAAAAAAGTTCCAAAGGGAAACATTTTTCCAGTGTGGAAGAGGTGAAACAAAGAAACGGCAGAAGCGCTGACATCAAAATTGATGAGTTCAAAAACTGTTTTGAGCAATAGAAAAAAGCATCTCAATAGGTGTATTGTATCAAACGGAGAGTACTTTGAAGATGACTGAAGTTTAAATATGTAAGAATAAATACACAATTTTTAATAAATAAATTCCATTGGGGGGAGTCTTCCTTGTATGTATGTGTGTAAACACACACACACACACACACACACACACACACACACATATACACATATATATATAAAGAACCATACTAGCATAAGATTATCTATATACACACACACACAAGGGAGGCACAAAAAAACCAGAAATTATTTATAAAGAATTATGTCTTTATTCTTACATGTTTAAGCTTCAGTCACCTTCACAGTACTTTCCGTTTGATGCAGTACCCCTATGGAGATGCTTTTTCTACTGCTCAAAACAGTTTTTGAACTCATCAATTTTGATGCCTTGTAATGCTTCTGCCATTTTTTGTTTCACCTCTTCCACATCGGCAAAATGTTCCCCTCTGAGGACTTTTTCCATCTGGGGAAACACAAAAAGGTTGCTCTGGTCAAGATTGGGTGGATAGGAAGTATAGGACACTAAGGTCATACCATTTTTGGTCAAAAAGTGCTGAACACTCAGCATAGTTTGGACAGGTTGTTTGTGTAAATCACTCATCATGAAATGGGCAAACGTATTTAAAAAATCTTCAAAACAAAATTCACTGAAGCCTCTCACAACGCTAGCTGGTACTCATGCCGATGGCTTCCTAAAACACTTTCCTACCAGAGGAAACCTCTACTACAAGGGGCCTGCCCTCCAAAAGATAAATCTGTTTTGGGGAGTCTTGCCCCTCATATAAGTTAAATAATTATTAGGATAGAAATCAGTAATAGAGTAATCTTTATCACTGGTTTAATGTTTATAGATTTCAAAAAATGTTGTATTGTGTAATGTTTTATTTTGGGGAATATGAAAATATATAAAAGTCTTTCATAGCTGTAATTCTGCCCTCAAGCCTTATAACTTTATTTTTTGTATCAGCATAAGTTTATGTTATTTCATCCAAATTCTTTTAAAATAGTAATTCCAGGCAAACCAAAACACTGCAAGTGAGGTGGGAAAAAATGCATGTAGAAAACAGATGTATTTTCCAATTCAGAGCTTCCTTATATTAAAGTCTCTGTTTAATTAATTTTACACAATATTATATGCTTGACTTACTCCCTCTCTCTAAGTACCCCTGGGAATATCTGAAATATTGTACAGATGCTCTTAACAGAGATTACATTACTAAGTGTTATTAGCATAAATCAACATTCAGCATAACTTATTGGTTGGTGCTTAGAAGTGATAAACCCCCTGTTTTTCACTCACCTCCAAATTTCTGTCTACATGCATGGCTTCATGTACTGGGAGGTTCTCTGTGTGGGCTACTTCTTGGGTAGGGACCCCCTGAGGAATTTGACTTTCCACTCTCTGAAATCTGCCTGTATCACCAGTAGTCTCTACTACTTTCAACATGTTGACTCTTTGGAAATCTTCTTCTTCCAGTGAATCCACAGACTTCTCTTCTTAAGCCTTTCTCATACTATATAGCCACTTGTGGGAGATTAAGAAAGAGGAGAAAGTATTCTAGGTAGAAAAAGGAGCTATAGAGAGAGAGACAAGAGGCACAGCAGAAATCAAGGGTCTTTTGAATACATGCAAAGAAAGGATTGGCCATCTATAGTATTCCAACTTTAGAAATGAAAGGGTGAGTACTGCCAGCAGGCCATGTGGGCAGAAGACACCCTATTAAGGGCCTTGCATGCATGCTGGGATGAATAAACTTCATCCTATAATGATGAAAAATTTAACTTGGGCACGTAGACCCAGAGGACTGGCTCTGGGCTTGTAAAAGGTCAACCCTATGGCAAAGCGGAAGACTTCACTTACACAACTACCACCTTTTACTACCAAATTTCTGTTCTTTTTGTCATTTTGTTCTAATTGTCATATGTGTGTTACATGTCATAAATCTCCACAAATCCTTTTGGAAAGAGATGTGAAAAAAAATGTCAGTACTGTCTTTATTTATGATTTTAGTGCATCAAGCACTTTAATTGTAGTATCTTTTAATCTTCACAATAGCCCAGCGAGAGAAACACTAATTATTTCTATCCCCAATTTACAGATTAGAAAAGTGAGGCCCAGGGGTCAGGTAACTTGCTAAAGATCACACAGCAAGTTCAAGTTGTCTAAATGTCAAGGCTCTCTAGAAACAGAACAAGTATTGTTAACCACTGTGCCTTGGTGCTTTCAATTGAAGTATGCTTTGTGGCCTATAGAACTGAATTATAATATTTCTAAAAAAAAAAGATTTCAGGTATTAAGGAGCGACAGAGTGAATGTGAATGAGCCCTCATGAGATTCAAGGCTTTCTCTAAATACTGTTGATATACAACAGAGGACACATAAAATGTGTTTAATTGGTATAAAGCTAACTCTCCTGCGTATATTATTTCTGTCCTTAATACAAATGAGCACCTATTAGTGGTCCATAATGTACTGTAGGTGTTTAACTAAAATCACTTAATGCATAATTTATCAATATGATTGTTTTGCACAGACATATTTAATGAGTTTTTCCATGTGAATCTTTCAATATGAGTAATTCTATAAGAGAACATATTTATCTGAATTATAGACATTTGAGATATTCTAACAATTCTTTCATATTTTGAATGTCACAGATGATAAATGCAACCAGCTGACATAGCTTAATAATCAGAGAGAGTAGTAAAGAAGAAATGAAATTGATATTTATTTTATATCTAATAAATGCCAGGTACTATCTATATATTATCTCACTAATCTTCAAAACAAACCTTGGTAGGTATAATTATTTCCATTTAATAGGCAAGGAAACAGAGACTCAGAGAAGTTAAGGAATTTGCTCAAGATTTTTCTGTTAATAAGTAGTAATGCTGGGATCCAACCTAAGTCTATCTGAATCCAAAGACTTGGCTCTTTACACTGTCATCTCCTGGCTATAGTATGCTGTATTAAAAGTGTGCAGACACTAGTCACAATAACAAAAACGTGAAACCAACTGTGCTTCCCATCAAAACTGGACTGGATAAAAAAATGTGGTACATATACACAATGGAGTATTATGCAACCATAAAGAAGGACAAACATGTGGACTTTGTTCCAACTTGGATGGATTTAGAGTCTATCATATTCAATGATCTATCACAGAAACAAAGAACAGGGTACCACATGTTCTCACGTTTAAGTGGTCCTTGAACAATTATCATAATACTATAAGAAAGGGATTGGCAGTAGTGGGAAACTGCCGGGGGCAGGGCAGGGTGGGGAGGGAAGGAAGGCACACCTCATCAACAAGAGTACCTGCATAATGAACATTTGTATACCTAACCCTGAATGGTACCCCACATCTTTAAAATAAAAAATTCAAAAGTTAAAAAAAAATGTGTGCAGACATCCATGGATATATAAATTGCAAAAATAAACAATTAAAAATACAAAATTTAAATGTGATCTGAACCTGTTAATTCACAGGGCAGCATTCTAAACATCTGACAAAAATTATTCCCAGAATTTGCAGGGTTGATTTTGGTTTCTGTACAACAGGGTGGTTATGTTTGAAGTGCAACACACATAAATGTCCATCTGGGTTATTTATTCAGTGTCAGTCTATGACTGACTTTTTCCAAGCTAAATACTTCCATCAGACACAATGGATAGACTATTGGCAGAAGGTGAAGGATTCCTTTTACAGTCAAGTTTACAGTTAAATAATAATAGAGGGACTTTATAAAGAGCTAAACATTTTTGAAAAAGATTTTTTTTTTCTTGAAGGGACCAACTCAGATACAAGTATGGTCTAGTATATTCCATATATATGCAGGTACTTTCCAGTACAAATTGCAAAGGACACACTTGAGCTCCCCACAAAAATACTGAAATTATTCCCGGGATGGTACCTATATTCCCCGAGAATCTGCTTCCTGCATGCATGGCCATACTCAGCTCCATACTGCATGAATGTATTGATAGCCTCAAACTCACCAACCCATGGTGCCTGAAATTTTTCTTGCTACCATAGGTACCCAGATACCCTCACAGACTGACAGCTCTTCCGTATTTCTACCATGTTAACCAAAATGCCATAATTGAATTTTTGGTTGTTTGCTTTGGCAGTTACCTTCCAGACTTGTTCTTTAACTAGGGCCCTGAAGAAAGGGATGGCTTTCTTGTGAAGATTCCAAATCCCATTCTATATAGCCGTAGTCATTGTTAGGGATCCTGTTCTGAATGACACCACTTTCTATCCACCAATGTTGGACTTCTTTGGATATTGAATCAAATCAGAACGGAGTTTACCCTGATCTCTCGGGCCCTATATAGAGGAAGCTTCTGACCTGAGCAACAAATACACACTTGGAGAAGGCCCCTGATCACACCCATCCTCTGCTCCTTATTTCTTTCTCATTAAGTCTGAGTTGCTGTAAACTCAATATGTCTCATTCGTGTGAAATACACATTCATTTCTGCTTCTCTCTTCTCATCCGATCCTTAGTGTTCTATGCTCTTATTGTCAACCTGGACTACAGTTGTTCGATCTTTCATCTCCAATCCATTCTACACATCACTATCAAACTGACATTCCCAGAGCTTCACTTTGTTTATAACCCTTTTGAAAATTATTTTGTAGCTTCCTATTGGCAGCTTCACTTTGTTTATAACCCTTTTGAAAATTATTTTGTAGCTTCCTATTGGCTACAAAATAACCTGAAAAAAATATTAAAGTGGACATTGAATGCCCTCCGTGATATGATGCTTCTCGTCTTTCCAGATACACCTCTCTGCACTTCCTTACTCCTATTCTGTATACTTATCCATCTTGACTGGTCTTCACTCTCTGATCACTCACTTTGACTCTTTCCCACACCTAGAGGTCTCCTACCTCCTGTGTCTGCATGTTTCCATTTACCAGTTTTTCACAGCCTTTTCTTCCGTGAAATTTTCTTTTTTCTTTTTTCTTTTTTTTTTTTTGAGTTGGAGTCTTACTCCATGGCCCAGGCTGGAGTGCAGTGGCACAATAAAGGCCATCCCAGCATCGACCAGTTACGCCTCAGCCTTCCAAGTAGCCCGAACGAAGCTTCCATTTTTAAAGAATCTTGCAATCAAAGAAACCTTTATCATCACTGAGTCCAAATAATTCATTTTCTGACTTACTCCCTTACAAAATATCCTCTAGTTTATGTCCCATGACTTGGACATCTGTTTCTAGGCTAAGGGCAGATTGTGTCTTATCTATAGATTACAGGGTATATTTTAGACACATTGTATATGTTTAAAACATGTTTGCTAAATGAATGAATGATTGGTTGGTTGGTTGTCTCTTAAGGGAGGGGTCATAAACCTTTGATGTAAATGGCCAGATTGTAAATATGTTCTGCTTTGTGGGCTACATAGACTCTATGACAACTAGTCAACTCTGCCATTGTGACAGGAAAGAGGACACAAACAATATGTAAATAAAAAGAAGTAGAATTTGGTGACCTCTTTGCCAACCCCTTTCTCAAGGAAGCATAGGCCTTCTTGAGACAGTTTTTAGTTAGTATTCTTCCTCATGTTACTTCAAATTTGTCTAGCTAAAATTTTATATTTACTCAGATGTTCTAAAACAACTTGCATGCCTTCTCTTGCACACAATTTTTTTCAACAATTCTTTATACTATTTTGAGTTTCTTCACTAATTTAGCCTTTTTCTCAGACTGTGTCCCATTTGTTTGTTGATCTCATAAAATCCTCTGGTATCTTAAAAAAGAAAAGCAATGCTACATCTTGACATGGCAATGCAAAAGTAAAGTGGGTTCATTTCCAACCTTCTTTTATGTACTACAGGTATATTAATAAAGCTTAAGATGGCATTAGTATTTGTGGAGTATTTCACATTTCATGTTGATTATAAGTCATAATTTGGCTCCATACTCTTATCTAAACCATTCTGTATTAGATAGTGTTATATTTTGTGTAGGAGCTAGGGGAGGGCACTCTTAAAACTTAACTTTTTTTTTTATTCAATATTTTTTATTGTGATATTGTGGGGTACAGTTAAGGGTTAGGTACACAAATATGTCTCGTTCAGGCACCCTTGTTGATAAGAAGTGTCCCCCCATCCCCAGACAGGTATTTACTGCCATTAATCC